>JAANQP010000680.1:0-27913 GCA_011320165.1 Fusarium protoensiforme | reverse complement strand
TCTCTCTCCCTCCCCCCCCCAGCAAAGATCGACTGACGGGCCACGGATGAGATACATTCAGCAGCGACGACGGCGGCGGGAGGTCCGGCTTGCTCATGGCATGGACAAGGGTCTCGGGCGCCCCTGGTCCCTGACCGACAAGAAGCAGACTCCAGGATGATAATCATGGCCCAGCCGCGAGCAACAAAACCCGAAGCGTTGAAAAGGGTAAGGCGGCCAATGTCACTATTTAGCTTCTTAGCCCCAGGAACAAGAGCCGTCCCCTTCAGCTCTGCTTCAGCCTTCAGCCTCGGACGGGCCAGCTCGTGGCCTCGTTCGCTGTTGGTCGGCCCCCCCTCCTCCTTCACCTCACCGTCCATAGTCCATTGCTTCCATTTCTTCCCCGAACGCCGGACTCTCGAGTCACGGTGCCCTTGAAGACCAATGCCCGCCCGGATGGCGAGATCCGGCTCTCGCGCCTTGTCTCATCGGATGGGGTCAGGCCTGGGGCGGAGATGATGGGTGAAGGGAAGAGGGGAGGGGGGGGACTGACGAGAGCCACTCATCAGCGAGGCTCTGGCGGTTTGATTCGCTCAGCCTTGTCCGTGGTGCGCCATGTCCTGGCCCATCTCTTCTCCCTTCCTTCTCGCGTCTTTCCTCGCCTCGCCTTTGCCTCGTGGTTCCAGGGTGGTCGAGCCATGCTTGGGCCTCACCACCACCCACCCCCGTCTTCCAGGCTTGACGAGGCACGTTTTTTTCTCACACTCTCATGCGCGCGCTGACCAGCAACGGATCCCCGATGCGATGCTCGATAATCCCGGGACACTACGCTGCTGTTGGTCTTGTACCGTTCTTCCTGGTCGTCCCCCTGGTCAAGCCCGTTCAGCGGCATGGCTTGGCTTACTGGCCCAAAGTCTAGCGCGGGCAAACATCGTGGGCCGTAGAGATGTGCCGCCCCAGGATACCTCGATAGGGAGTAGCTACATACTAGGACGGACGGGAGCGAGTCGTAGCCATGTTATGTTACTCTGCAACGGACTGGGCGCACGTGTGGCCGTGGTCCACCTGTTGGTCTGTGTTGTGAATCAGCTCGTGGCTGGGCATGGCATTAGCATTAGTCTGAGCGAGATGCGAGTGTTTCGTTCATCTTGATCGGTCTGCAGTGTTCAGCAGATAGTCCGTCCGCGATGGGCTCTTCCCCCTTCCCTCATCTTGATCTCGGCGTCGTCGTTCTGCTATAGGCGAGCAAGCAACCAGCCGGATTCTCTCCCAGGCACACCTTTTTTCAGCAGAGCAGCAAGCAAGTAACATGATGACATGGTGCTCGGGATTCCGCAACTGGAATGACGGTGGGTCATAGCCTGGTCTCGTCCATCCTATGGTATCCCATGCCCTGGTGAACTTGGTGTATGGATTACGGAGCAGGTACTGGCTGCACTGTCCGTCTGGTGTATGGATGATGGATGGATACCTCTCCTACACCTGGTGCCTCGAGTCGAGAACCGAGACGGAGACGGAGATCTACCGCTACTCGCATGCGCAGGTAGGTAGCAATCAAGAACCAGAACCGGGGGGCTTGACATGGACAGAGGCAGACTAGTGGGACGGGCCTTTCTGGAGCCAGTTTGACAGCCGCCGCCTGCCGCCATCCATCCCATCCCATCATGGTCGGTCGCCAGTCAGTCGTCGCCATTCCGCCCCCTGTCCTGTTCAGCAGAGCAGAGTCTGTTGTTGTGTGTATCCATGTCATGTCATGGCATGTCTCCTCCCGTGTCTCGCGGCTTGGCTTTTTAACCTTTCCGAGCCGTCGCTACACCCTCGGTGATTGTCGCGTATCATTTCTTCATCTCTCTTGGGGTTGGTTGGGTTGGGCCACAGTAGCAAAGAGCTGCCTTCCATGTTCAAAGAGGAGGAAAACGGCGCCCATCCCATGGCTAGTCAGATCTCTAGCGCAATTTCCGGGGGAGGCATAAACGGGTGTGCGCCCACTTCCGAGCGCAGCTAGTCCACCCCCGGCAGACGGAGAGCCATTGGGCAGCAAGCAACCTCTCTTGCTTGCTGCCGTCCATCTTTTTTCGACCGACAAGAGAGAGAGACAGAGAGACCGAGAAAGAGACAGACAGAGCAGTAGAGAGCCCGCTGAGAAATGGAGGAGGGGAGGGGCGGCGCCTCTGTCCGTGGACGGTCCAATCCGCCGTCCGGCTGTTGATCCAGTTGGCCAGCTCCATCAAGATCCCTGACACCGGGGTCTGTTTTTTTTTCTTTCCCTTTCTTCCTCCCCTTCCCTCTACTCTCTCTCTGTATGGTTCCCTTTCCCTTCCTTCCATTGACGACGCCAGGTATCCTATCCGTACCTCTCACTCCCACAGACGTTTCTTTTGTGGCTTTCTTTTCGTGCTGGTGTCGTCCAACGAGTGAGATGACAATGGCAAGTTGGCGTCGGCGGAAAAAGAAAAGATGCTTTGTCTTGCATTGCTGATCTTCGGACCCCAGACCCAATCCGTCTGTAATGTAATATCAAGCTGGAGCCATCCGCGGCAGTCGTTGCCTGAACAAGCTTCCTTGCTTGCTCATTGACTTGACGACGGCATCCATCCATCCATCAGACGAGCTCTCTCTCTCTCTCTCTGCTTTGCCTTTTCTCCCGCCCGTGGCATGGCATGGCGCACTAGTACTGTCGTCCCCCCTGTCGCTGCTGAAGCTTGACAGAAACGAGGCCCTCCGCCTGTGGTGAGATCATGACGACGCCCACTCGGCGGCTCCAGAGAAGGATCGCAGCGCGCGTCCCAGATCTAACCCAGCATCTCATGACAGCGGCATCATGTCGTATCGTATCGTATCCCAACGCCCGGCGTATAGCCATATAATCATATACGCCCTCTTCGCCCGTGCTACCATGATGCGGCCAATCGCATTTCATCGCCTTCAGACCTGGTGCTGTAGGTAGGGACTGTGGGAGGTGAGCCCTTCATCAGTGCCATGCTGCCCTGATGCCCTGGTGCTGCCCTGCCATGGATGCTGCCCTGCCATGCCATGCCCTGCCATGCAACTGCTACCTTGGGGCCGTGTTTGGTCAATGGTTGCTAATCAAGCGCAGCCAGGGGATGGTATCCATCTTTGTTGTCTCCTTGGGCGCCATCTGTCCCTTGCGCTGCCCGATTGAGATCTCATCAGCCGTCGTGATATGACTGCTGAAGAACAGGACTGGCTGTTGCTTGACCTCGTGCATGCCGTGAGCTTGTCTGTCCTGATGTTTGCTTCTACAGCAACGGGATCAACCTTATCGGCCGGTTGTTTCAAGCCATCCGTGCCCATCAGCTCCCAACAAGACTGACTGACTGACTAACTTGCCGTCTTCCCGTCCGTCCCATCCACATCGCTTCCTCCTCCTCTTGACTTGCACACTCGACAAGGCTTTGTGATCTTTTTCATAACCCTAGACGTTAAACCCTGCTCTCCCACAGTCCGCACACACACAGACACACACACCAAAACATGATCGAGCAAGCAAACGTCCATGCAGACAGCAGGCCCCCCTCCCTCCTCCTCTTCAACAGCTGCTCCACCTCCTCCCTCCCTGCAGCCACTCTATGCTCCTGTGGAGATCAAGCCCGCAGCGGCCTGTGAGAGCGTTCTTACCTCCCCTGCTTGCTGAGAGTGGAGAGGGATCCCCTTGTCCAGAGAGGGGGGCCGCCTAACCCCTTTCGAGCATGGTGCGGGCTTCGGGACGTTTTTCATGTCCAGAGGCTTGCCTCTCCGCCTTTCACGATGCTTCTCTTGCCGCCGGGCACCATGGTGAAGGGTGGGTCGCAGAGCGGCACTAGCGGGGGGTGGACGGAACGGAGCGTGTCGATGCGAGGAGCCATGTCGAATCTTGTTAGTGACAAGAGCGGACTTTGTCTGACTCGTCGTTGACCGGGGGAGAGGCAGAGAGATGATAGATGCCCATGCTAAATCATCCCGCTTCTTTCTGTTCTGCTGCTTGGTCATGATTGCGTTGCGGACATTGTCTCGATCCTGCTCCAGCTCAGCATGCCCTTTGCCTGTGGACATACGGGAAAAGGACCACCAGGGGCTGTACGTGCCGGGACACCTTGACTTGGCATCTAACGTGGCTTACGGATACCTAAAGAGCACGAGCCTTCGGCATAGATCCTTTGGCTGTTGCGTCGTTGCATGACACGATAGAGTGAGCCAGACCCGTCAGGGCAAAAGATGAAGTGAGCCAGCGCTCGCGAGCTCGTCTCTTTAAGCGCCCTGATGCAAGCCAAGCAAAAGCAAGAGGGAGGACCTGTTTCACGGCCCTCGCCTGCATCCCACGCTTCTGCTGGGAAAGACGGCCGCAGATCGAGAGGCCCTCGGCTATGCAGGTCGAACCACTGCGTCCCGTTGCTTGTCGACATCAGATGGTGGCGTCGTCTTTGGGGTTCAAAATCTACCTAGCGCGCTGTCTGTTGTAAGTCTTGTAGATGGTGAGTGTGAGTGATTGGTGAAGCCTCAAGTCAAGATCTTTGCTGTTGTTGCTGCTGGGAAATGCGTCTCTCTCTTTTGTTGATGGATGGACTGACTGTTCGGAATTGCCCAAGAGCGGTTCCGAGTGGTGCAATCCTCCAAACAGTCAACTATGAACTGCCGCGGCTGCCTCTTGCTGATTGATGTGCACGCCGCAAGTGCTTTGCTTTGTGTGCTTTGCCTTGCCTTGCCTGCCTTGCTCCATCCCGGCAACCATCCCGGAGATATCTCTGCTGAGAAATCCCCGTCTCCGTCTCCGTCTCCGTCTCCATCTTCATCTTAATCTTGTCGCGTCCCTTGTTCATCGTCGCCTGCCGATTAACACTTGGTTCTCTCTCTCTCTCATCTCCCCTGGTGCAGCCCCATCAGCTTGCCCTGCGAGTGCGCACGCCACCTCGTCTTCCCCCCGGAAACTATTGTGCCGATCATTATCGTGCCTGGTCGAGCCCAAGTCGAGACTTCGCACCAGCCAGACGTGCTCGTAGCCGCGCATCCAGTGCAGTGTCAGCCCTGTCCTTATTGACCCTGCTGTAACCGTCATTCCATGCCGTTACCCGCGTGGTTCCCTCCTCTTTGTTCCCCTCAGCCACTCGAGTCAAGCCCAAATCAACCCGCTGCTCCAAACCTGGTGGGTGGTCAGGCATGGGCTCTGGCTACACATCGATTGCAGTGCGGCGGTCCAAGTTGCCCGGCTCACGAAGCCTCTGACGTTCCCGTGGGGAAACCCCCCTTCATCTCCGCAAGGTTTTCTTCATCGTTTAACAATGGTCACTTTGACAAGACAGTTAGCATCGCCATGACTCTAGCACAAGCCCCGGCAGCCTAGCCCCAACGCACTCGACTGGGGGGGTCAGACGCCCCCCCGGCCGGTCAAAGAAGCAAGATCCCGACTGCATCGGGTAGATCAAGCTTGACGGCCTCAGAGCATCCGTTCCCGCGATCTGCGTTTGGGCCGCCTCGAAGTTGGGTTTGGTTTGAGAGGGGGTCTTGGTCGGGGTCACCAAAGCAAGCTACTCACCAACATCTTCGTCACACAGTTCATGTCCCAGCCCGACCCGCTGCGGCTGATGCTTGACAGACTTGCCGTACACAATGGCCGTTTTGAAAACTTCCGTAATGCTTCGGTGGATAGCGTTACACTGGGCACCGGATTTGGTCAGCAATCACATATTGGCCAAATTACAAGGCTCCGCTCCAGGAACCGGGTGAGCTGGACTGGGCTCTCTCAACTTACAAAGTCCTCAACCGTGCAGCGCGTGGATCGGAGAACAACGGGCGCCGAGTAATCAGGCTGCTTGCCCTTGGGCTTCGTGTACACACGAACAAGGTTGAGTTTGTCCCACATTAACTCCATCAGCTCGTCAATGTTCCACCCGTGCTCGGAGCTGATGGGCACGGCGTTGGGGATTCGATACAGCAGATCAAGCTCCTCAATGCTGATCGAGTCGATCTTGTTGAGGCAGTAGACCACGGGAATGTAACTAGCAGGTTACCGATGTCAGCACGTCGGGTCCATCTCTACTTTAGGTGTACCAGGTATTAGAGCTCGCCTACCTTCGACTCTTGGCCTCGAGAATGTCGATCAGGTCATCGACGGTGGCGTCACATCGGATAGTAATGTCTGCAGAGTTGATCCGGTATTCGCTCATGACGGCCTTGATCTCGCCATGATCGATATGGGTCAGGGGCACGGTGCTCGTGATATTGAGGCCACCCTTGTCCTTCTTCTTGAAGGTGATGTTTGGTGGCTCCTTGTTGATGCGAATCCCGAAGCCCTCGAGCTCCGACTCGATCACCCGCTTGTCCGTCAGGGGCTTGTTCACGTCCAGCACAATGAAGATCAGATGGCACGTCTTGGCGACGGCGATGACCTGGCGACCTCGACCTCGACCGTCCTTGGCACCCTCGATAATTCCGGGAAGGTCGATAATCTGCAAGGGGGCGCCTGGTGAGTGCGTGTCAGCCGATCTGCCACAAAGCCCGGGGGGGGCACGAAGAAGCAACTCTAACAAGCGGCTCGCCAACGGGGTCGGGTATCAAGCCCGCCAAAACGGCCGCAGCCGCTAGGTGGGCGGGACAGAGTGGAGGAGGGGAAGACAAGTGAAACTAACCGTTATAGACGACCTGTCCGGGCACCGAGGTCAGGGTGGTGAACTCGTACGCGGCCGCCTCCGAGTGTTGGCCCGTCAGTCGGGTCATGAGTGTACTCTTGCCCACAGAGGGGAACCCAATGAAGCCGATACTGGCGACACCTGTCCTGGCCACATCGAATCCAGCGCCGCCTCCACCGCCTCCGCCACTGGGGGTCAACAGCTCGCGCTTGAGTTTGGCCAACTTGGCCTTGAGCTGACCCAGATGAAACGAGGTCGCCTTGTTCTTCTGGGTCCTGGCCATCTGTTTCCACGGGTTAGAGCCGGTTGGCTGAGATACGGGATTATTCGTCGATTATCGTCATCTCGAACACGCCGGGGGAGGGGGGAGTCGATGGGGATCACGCACTTCGGCCTCAATCTCTTTGATCTGGTGGGGGTGAGGGTTAGCAATCTCATCTCGTTCATGGCGCAACAGGTGGCGGTTCGCAGCAACATACCTTTTCCACTGTGGTAGACATGGTGGCGACTAGCTCCTGCTACGGTATCGGCTTGTTTCCAGGCTGTGTCTGGCCTCAGATCTCGGTTCGTAGCACAAATCCGCAGTGAGCAGGGGACTTTTGGCGATAATTGAAATGCGTGTGTTAGAGTCTTTGAGATGGTGGGGTAAATTTTTCTGGCAACCACCACCCGCGAGTGGTAGGTGATGTCAGCCAGCGGGGTCTAGACAGCCAATCAGCCAAGGTCTTTACAAGTTCTCAGGTCAAGTTAGAGTTTGGGTATCAACACCACGTATGAGTTGCCACTCAATTCAAGTATTCAGACATTTTGACGTTTGTTGTTGTTGTTGTTGTTTCGTTGATTCTACCGTGCGTACAAGCGCTCATACAGCGGGATCGAGCCTGTCCAACAGTGTCTCGCTCCAGTAGTAACGTCAAGCGTCCCCAGCCATTAGCTTGTGTGTGTGTGTACATGACGAACGTCATCCTTCTTCCTGACACGCGACACATCCCGTCGCCTTCAAACATCGTCTTCTCAGGTTCTCGGAAACCATCCAATCCATGTACATGACATGACCATTCCCCCAGAAACAGGCCTATATCCCGATCCAATCCTCATGGGTAGATAGATGCCATACCCCTCTTTACCTGTCATCATCCCCATGTCGACGAAACAATAACCCAGACCATTCCCTGTCTGTGCCTGCGCCGTCCATGGTCGTTACTTGGACAAAGGAAACTTGAAATAGCAGTATAATAACTCTCAACCGTGAATCTGAGACTCAAACCCCATTGGGTGGCTTCAGGTTCAATTTCCGTTAACTCCATTCATGAGCCCCTCGTGAGCGGTAGTCGAGTGTGCCATGCCCTCAGACGTCGATCCTGGCGTCAAAACCCGGATAGTGCCATTCATTGACTTTTGGCTGATGGGTGATGAATGGATGCCGTTGACAAGAGGAGGGCTTAGGTGTCCGTTAACCAGATGCTCCAGTCCTTGCTCGACGCAGATTCGAGGGTACTCTGGGTCGTCTGGGTGGACTTGAACCAGTCCTCGTCGAGGAACTTTCTTCTCCGGGAACGGTGTGCTGCTCGTCTGTGCGAGCTGAGGCATGTCTTCGCCCACCAACAGACCGCTATAGTAATATTTGGATCGAGGTGCGAAACCATGGAAGCGACCAGCATCTGGATCTTGCTTCCACTTGTTGTTTGTCACCCACCCACGACTTTGCGCCTCCGTCTCCAATAGTTCGCGATATTCCACCGCAAGCTGAACATGACACAGGTGCGGGATGTTAGGAACAGTGTACATCAGATCCGACACCTAACTCGTATTAGCAAATGACATGTCGCTGGCCGTCTCATCACAACATACCTTGACAAAGAACATCTCCATGTCGACGAACCTCTCCCAGGCTTCCTGCTTGAGCTGTTGTTTCGTCTGGAAACGCAGTTCGGAGGGATCCTCGTCTCCATAGTAGTTAGGAAGTTGCCGTCCAAGATCCCAAAGCTTCTCGTCGACGAGGGAATAGAGACTCCATTCGATCCGCCAGAGAGTAAGTTTAGCCAGGGAGGAGACGGGAACACGTTCCCAAGCCGTGTCTGAAACATCTGTTAGTGAAATCCAGTATTGACTCAGTAAGCAAACTTACATCGCGACAGATTTAGATCCTTCTCGCCGAGAAGAAGAGCAGCATGCGTGTTGAGAACCCATTGCTCACGCCCTTCAGGTGTTTGATTGGCGTCTGGTCGGATGGTATCGTAGCGGCAGCCCTGCATCCGCTTGAACTTCTCTGCAATAGTAGGAAGCTTGGGGTTGGGGCAAGTATCCAACCATCGCAGAAGAGGGGGCAGCTTGTCAAGGCGCACGCGTTCCTGTTCCTCGTGTATCCGTCGTTGTTCGGCTTCTCGAGCGGCTCGCTTCCTTTCCAGTTCTTCGCGATGTGCTCGGTCTCGGCGCTCTTTTTCCTTGCGTTCCTCCTCTTCGCGCTCACGGCGAGCTTGTTCGGCCGCCTCTCGCTCGAGTTGCTCACGGTGAAGCCTTTCCTCCTCCTCTCGCTGCTTCCGTTCTTCCTCCTCCTTCTTCTTTCGTTCCTCTTCCAAGCGCTTCTTCTCTTCTTCCTCACGGCGAGCCTTTTCCTCGGCCTCACGCCGTTGTTTCTCCTCTTCTTCTCGTCGTCGACGCTCCTCCTCCTTGCGTTTCCGCTCGGCCTCGCGTTCTTCCTCTTGCTTCCGCTTTCTCTCCTGCTCGGCCTCCTCTTCCTTGCGCTTCTTCTCCTCTTCCTCTGCTCTCTTTCGCGCCTCTTCCTCTTCGCGCCTCTTCTTCTCCTCGGCTTCGACTCGCTTACGCTCTTCCTCCTTCTTTCGCGCCTCCTCTTTGCGAGCCTCCTCCTTCTTTCGCGCCTCTTCTTTCTTCTTTGCCTCTTCCAATTCGGCGAGACGCTGCTTCTCTTGCTCGGCTTCCTGGGCCTGCTTGGCCTGCTTAGTCTCCTTTGCTCGAGCAGCTTGCATCTCAGCTTCTGACACAGCTCGAATCGTATCGGCATCCTTCATGTCAATGTCAGTATCTTCCGACTTGACATGGATTAGCTTCTCGGCGCTGCTGGATCGATCTGGTTCCGCGCGATGAGAGTCGTGATGCTTTTCCCGTCGATCGTCATCATGCTTCTTGTGGTTTGGTTTGGAAGAGAGTTTGGAAGAGTCTTGAAGAGAACTAGACTTGCGTGGTCGCTCGTCAGAGGATAGCAACTGTTTCGATCGTTTCTCCTTGGTTTCGCCGTCGATACGTCGTCGTTTCAGTGGGACTTCGCTATCATCCTTGTCACCGTTACTGGGTCGATCGGGCGTGGTACTAGCTCGATGCCTCTTGACCGACCCGTCGCCGGAGACTGACAAACGATCCCTTGACTCGTCTCGCTTGAGAGCCTTGGTTCGGTCATGGTACTTCTCAGACAGTTTCTCGGGCCTGTGCTTGTCGGATGGTTCGTCGTGTCTCGTTTCGTGAGGGCTGGTAGGGTGATCCTTGAGTGATGAGGCGTTGGAGGCCATACTAGCACGCCGTTGCCTCTCTCGTTCTCCTCGGAGCTCGCCCTTGGACACAAGCTTCCTTCTGGGCTTGACAGTTTCGCCTTCAGACGACACGCCAGCAGCATCTGACTCGGCACGCTTCACCTTGAGCTGTTTGTGAGAAATCGAGGGAGAGAGTTCGCGATCTGAAACATTGATGGGGGGGAGGCGGTCTTCCTTTCTGGGACGTCCTGGGCCACGTTTCGGGGGATGGTCATCCCCATGATTTGCAGCTGTGTCTGTTCTTCGCTTTTCCTTGGGACTGATGAGCTTGGCGCTGCTGAGCTTCTTCTTGGGCTCCGGACTGGAGAGATGCCTCTTTTGTTGCAATCGAGCCTCCTCCTTCTCCTTGGCCTCGGCTCGTCTGGCTCGCTTCGCCTCGCGCTCTTCTCGCTCGCCGCGTTCACGCTCTCGGTCCCGTCGGCTGGGGGATTTCGTCTTGGCCGAGTCCTTGTGACTCCGCTTGTGCTCGTCGTAAGCATTTTTCAACATGTGTTCTTCTTCCTTCCAGTTCGAGCCTGCCCGACGCCGTGCAATTTCGTAGTAAGCTTCTCCCTTAAAACGCCGTGTTGGATCAAAACCCTGCTGTTCTAAGAGTAACTCGACAACCTTGATGTTTTCTTGTCCAATTGCTGCTAGTATGGGTGTTGCAAACTCTGGTTGTACGGAAGAAACGGGTGCTGGATCTGGGTTTGCGGCTCCTAAACCTAGTAACAGTTGGATGACAAGATCGTGGCCTCCTCTTGCAGCGGCAACCATAGACTCGGGGTCGTTGAAGCCTTCCTTCACTTGCAGGATGCGGGCAACAGTTTCCTCATCGCCACGTCCAGCAGCTTGTCGAAGGGTCTTCTCGTCCAGGGGCATGTACAGCAGATCGTTTCTTGTCTTTTGTGCGCGTACAGTCCCTGATCTTCGTCCTTGTTGGTTTGTGGCAGGGGAGTTCCGAGGGCTGTCTGGCGCATGTGAATCCCTTGCGTCATGCGAGTCGTGGTGCGAATGGCGGTCTTCCGAGGTGCGCCGTCGCTCACCTACTCGCTTCCTTGCCGCCATCAGAGCGGCACGGATCTCGTCCGCGTTTTCCGTCTTCTCGCTCACACGGTCGACAGGTTCCTCTCCGTTCACGTTGGCTTTTCGAGGGTTGACACCAGCGTCCAGCAAAAGCTTGACCACTCCGAGGTGGTCGTTGTCGACGGCGTCGAGCAGTGGAGTATCTTTATCGTAGTTGACACAGTCCAGATTGCAGCCGGCCTCGATCAAAAGTTTGACAATATCCTCGCATCCATTAATCGCAGCAATTTGCAGAGGCGTATTTCCAGCGTAGTCGGCAACGTTCAGGTCTTCGGGTCTCTCCATAAGACGCGTCTTAGCGCCCTCATAGTCTCCCTTGGCGCAAGCGCGGGCTAGGAAGGTCTGGCCGTGAGCATCGAGATGCTTTTTGTGTGGCGCCATTCTAGCGGGGGAAGCATTCGTGTCGGCGGTGGCTGGCGTTGCCAGGCTACGAAGTTTGGAGCTTCGAGGGTGGGGACTGCCACTGGCAGAAGATTCGTCCGAGTGGTATTCCGTGGAGTGTAGAGGGGGAGGCAGGCGCCTCTTCTTTTGACCGGAACCGTTGGACGAATGTGAAGGCAGTTGGGAGGATGCGCTCCGCCGGTGAGATCGAGACTGTGGGGAAATAGATCGGTTTTGTGATTCATGGTGTGACTTGCCAGAGAGAGCCTTGTTCTCCTTGTGTAGGCGACTCGAGTCGATGCCTACGCTGGTTGTTCGCTGGCGGCGGACCTTACGGCTCTCGGCCTCGTCGTCGGATTCGAGTCTTGAGCCCTTTCGCTTGTGCGGCACCAGACGCTCGGTAGATTTTAGTTTGTCACGGATGGACGTCTTTGAGGGCCGAGGGCGAGAGTGTTCAGAGTCGGAAGATGAGTGGGGGTCGTCGGAGCGGCGACGGTGTTGGCGCCGGTGCTGTGGTGGGGACGCAGGCGCAGAGCTCAAACCACTCGACGCCGCATCTTTGCCTCGTGACTGCTTTTCGCGTTCGAGATGGGCCGACAGGCGCTTCTTTTTAATAGGGTCGCCGCGGGCAATGATCGAAGATTGATGTTTTTCGAGGTCGTGAGGCGGACAGCCGGCGGCCTGAATAGTCGACTTGGAGGCTTCACCGTCACCATCGCCATCGCTCTTATCCTCCTGCCTTACCTTGCGAGCCTTTGAAGGGGAGTGGCCATCTTTACCAGGCAGAACGATTGTTTCGGCGTCAGAGTCGCGGTCCTCGGGAGCATCTGCATCGGGCGCCGACGAAGAATTCGCAGGTTGACGAGGTTCCTTGTCCTTATCAACAGGCTCGGAGGGCTTGGGGCTTACAGGCGGCGGCGTCGACTTGGTGGTTTCGGGCTTGGGGTCGGGCCGCCGAGGTGAATCGCCAGCAGGCCTCGTCTGGTCGGACTGGGCAGCATTCTGCGCATCCATGACATTTACCTGCGAGGACGGCCAGCGACTACCACCATTCTGGTGATGGATGACCAGGACGACGACGATGGGGGCGATTGATTCGCACGGATGAGACAAAAGGGGGAACCCCTATCGACGACGACAACCGAGGACAAGGTGTGGGCGCGGCACGAGTTGGGGTTCGGTGAGGCGTCGTGAGCGAGCGAGAGAGGACACGGGCGCTGAAGAGAGGTGGAAAAGGACACAGCGACACGTAGGAAGCAGACGATCCAGCGGGCGTGGTGAGCTACGGGGAGCAGAGTTGGGGATCGGGGTCTCGAGAGGAATCGGGCGGTCGGGTCGCAGGCGGTATACGAGGATGGATGATGATGGATTGTTTTGGAGATGAGATGCTGAAACCTTGTTTTGCTGAATGGATGGATGACTGAGAGCGACGGGGAACTCCCAAGCCGAGCGAAAAGAGTCTGTCGGTCCCCTTTGATGGCCAGCGGCGACGTGATTGGACGGTTCCGTGCTTGGGTATTCGTACTATGCTCTGTTAAGAACTACGGCCGCCCACAAGGTGCTGACCGCACTCAATTACGGCAGACGAATGAGCGGCGCCGTAGGCACTTGGAGGCAAGGGAGGCAATAATAAAGGGTCCAGGCTATCGGGGGCGAACATAAGAATGCGTCCCTCCCGTCACGATCCTTGCCCAGACGCGTCCGGCTTTTTTTGGCGGCTGCCTCTCAAGTCCCGGTCTTTTGGCGCCGGGGGGCAGCTCTCTCCAGCGCGTTTTTAGTGGGTTTAGCAGCCACCGGGTGCCGGGCCCCAACCACCACCCTTGCGATAATGGCACCTGAAGATGACACCTTGATCCATCATCTCGACAGCACGGGGGCAAGGCCAGGAACCAAATCAGTTCATGCTGCTGCTACGTGAAGAGGAGGAGGAGCAAGCGGCATTTTCAATGTCACAAAACATCCTTTGTTCCGGCCAAGAAGATCGTCCAGCTCTTCATCTCTCTCCCCTCCCGGCCGCTGCAGCGCACGTGTACATGCATATCCGTAGTGCGCCCACAGCTTCAGGCAACCACTCGCACTCGGCCTCCAATATTCTCCACTCTCATTCAACAATCCTTGCTGATCCCTGGTCGAAACACCGCCTGGCGCCATCACCGAGACTGACTCTGACCCCTCGATCCTCATGAAACAACCCAACGGTACGGAGTGTGGCATCTACAAATTGCAGGGATTCATGCCATTGCAGCGCAGTGCGTGCTTGCTTGCTTGATTAATTCCTTCTGCAACCCAACAGCGAGAAAAATCCGACATGATGGATGCATCTGCCACTTCTGCTGGCCATAAAGACGATGACGATGCCGGCAGCGGCTTTTCACTTCCACCTTCCCTGGACCACGCCAGGATCACCGCTCTACCTCAGACGGCGTACTACATCCCAGACTTCATAAGCGAGGAAGAGGAGCGAATGATTTTGGATAAAGTGTGTGGCTTGGCCCGGACGGCATTCATATTCATGCTTCATTACTGAACGATGCCCCTTAGATCTCGAGTGCCCCTAAGCCGAGGTGGAAGCAGCTCACCAAACGTCGTCTTCAGACGTGGCCCTCGGATCTCGTCAACAACAAGCTTCTCGACGCTCCGCTACCTCCTTGGCTTGAGGCTCCCGTGGTCTCTCGCTTGCTATCACTTCCGATCCAGGATTCCGAACCTGGACACATCTTTGTCCAGAGTCCTCATAAGAAGCCGAACCATGTCCTCATCAACGAGTATCCACCGGGTATTGGCATCATGCCGCATAAGTTGAGTACACGACCGCTCGTGGTCCCGTTGCTATGGTATGCTCATCTTGCGTAGGATGGATCCGCGTATTGGCCTGTCGTTTGTACGGTGAGCCTTGGCGCCAGCCTGTGCTTGAACCTGTACCGCAGCAAGGAAGACGGTGCCCTTGATCCCGAGCCTGCCTGGAGGATCCTGCAAGAACCTCGTAGCCTTCTCATCACGACTGACCAGCTGTACACCGACTTCCTTCACGGTATTGCCGATATTGAGGAGGACACCGACCTCACCGCAGACACCGTCGCCAACTGGGACCTCCTCCGCGACGCTGACGCCTATGCCAGTGGTCGGAACATCCGCCAGATCCGTACAAGTCTGACGTACCGAGATGTTCTTCAGGTCTCCAAGATTGCGAACAAGCTCGGCATGTTCCTCAAGCGATGAACGACACTCGAGCCTAGTATACGAGAGGGATCATTGTCCACCTCTTGGCCACCTTGTCCGCTCCAAACTTGTCGGCCATCCACTTCCTCGTGCCGTGTGCTGTGGCGCCCAGGTTCACAGCCACGAACAAGAGTCCGCATAGGACCGTTTTGTTGAGGAGCTGGCCTGGGGGCGCGGCAATCCAGGCAATGGCGACGTACAAAAGGCATTCGCAGGTGTAGTGTGGGCAGATCAGGTATTCAAACCACCCTTCGCTTGGAAGCGTGTACTTTTTGAGGCTTGCCAGATACCTATGGCATTGGTTTTGCTTGAGGCATGCCACAACGTACAGTGCCAAGGCTGATGGCACCTTTCGCGGGACTTGGATGGGTTGGCTGGGTGAGTCCCAGGATGCGAGAATTGCGCCTACGTCTTGTCAGTTTCGAAAAGCGAGATTTTGCTTTGCATCTTAGTGACATACTGGAGCCCTCGATCCAGACAGCGACACTCATTGCAGTGTAGTATCCAAGCCCGAGCGCCCAGTGAACAAACCACATGGGTGAGGATCCCGGCTTTGACACGCATAAACTCTCATAAAGCCGTCTCGAGCCCTGCAATGCCATGAATAACCAGGCCACGAATACCTGTTCCAGACTCATCGATGACTCTCGGGGTCCATCTTGCAGGGTCGCAATCGTCCTCATGACTGAGCCCCTCTGGATATACTGCCATGCCCAGAAGGCAGAGAAGAAGACGGACACGATGTAGAAGTGCAGAAACCACGAGTGAGGCACCTGTCCGTAGTTTGTCAAGGTCTTGAGGAATGACCTGACTGCTGTGAAACTCTGCTTTGATGCTTCCGGCTTTCCGCTAGCTTGCTTTGCTTCATTGGGTCGTCGAGGGCCGTAATCCATGAGGGCGCTGCGGACATCCTGCGGGAGAGCTTGGATGAGGAGGATGAGACCGGCCGAGAGGACGAAGAAGCTTTGGCACCACTGCGATGGCGTCAAAGACGACGCAATGTCAATCGACCTTTGTATCAGATCCATATTTGGCTGTATATGCTGGATTGGTGGTGCTATAGGGGAAGAAGGAGGTGAAGAAGTGAGGGAGCATGTGGTTAAACTGCCGAGGCGTCGCGTTGTTCTCTTGGTGTACAGTGTTAATTACGCGTATTTGCGGTTGTATAGAAACGTCCACACTGTACTGGCAAGACACATCACCAGCTTCCACCTCTACGACATGTACAATGAAATCGTATTCTCTGTCGGTATTTACCCAATATTATAGCTTAGGGTAGTCTGGTGATGAGATGAGTGAATGTATTGTCGGCGCTATATAACTCCATGTTGAAATACCAATCTAATATGTTGTTATCAACCAACCAAAATAGGAGTCTCATACAGCCATCATATTCAACCCCTTGTATGATAGCATAGGCCGACGGGGAAGCAAAGCTGAACAAACCATGGAATTATTAAACTCAATCTTCCGGCTGCGTTAATGACCGAGGTGGCTCTTTGTGACAAGACGGCCTTATCTACCCTATACGCCCAAGTTGACTAAAATGGCTTTATGTTCGGAAATTGCATACAAGTGCCCAGATAATACCATGTCCAATACATCAATTATGATACACCTGCGTTGTTGTGCTTTGAGCACAACTCAAGTGCATGGTTTGGTCTTTCTGACTTTCAGGGGCTGACTGAGCATGTGAACTTGGGCTTGCAATCCATCTCCCATGCCTGTCTAAAAGAATAGGCTAATACTATTAAATTTAGGATCCCTTAAGCTTGCAAGGTGCTCCAAGCTGGTCACTCCGGGGTGGTCAAGCCAATCATCTCCTTCTATAAGGGATACTTCAATTATCACCAAGTCTTACCTCAGGAGTAAGTACTCAGAGCATAGTATGCCAACATATGAGATTATATTTACCGCATGATTGGATTACCCTATTAGCACTGGGGCGGGGTATAGATCGGAGCTCCTTGCCGGCTTAAGGAATAAAAAAAACGAAAAAATCAGAGAGTCACGACAACCAAATTGTTAAACCAATGCAGCCTCTATTGTAGCGAATGACAGTCTAAACAAGCAATTCTAACCCAAACGAGTGTGTGTGTCTAGCAAATCCATGGAATGCAACCCAATCTAGAAACAAAAAAAGACAATCAAAAACCAGACCAGACCCCTTGAAAACCGTTCTATCCCATGCCCAAGCCGGAACCCCATGCACCTCTCCTTTTATCGATCGATACCAGGCAGCTCAAGATCAGCTTAAGCACCGGTTCCCCACTTCTGGCAGCGGGAGGCGGCGTTGACCTGGGCGTTCTCGCCGAGGCAGTCCTGGTACTGGACGTAGCACTTGGTCTGGGCAGACTGCCAGCCGTCGTTGCCAAAGATGTTGAACCAGCGGGGCTCGATGCCCGACTTCTCGAGGGCGCGGCGGTGGAAGTGGGAGTGGCCTCGCTTGTAGTTGCCGCCGTTGAGCTTCTTGCAGCTCTGCACGTAGACGCTGTTGCACTGGTCGTACTGGGTCTTGCAGGCGTCGGAGCAGGCGTTGCTCTGCTGGTTGCGCTGGTAGGACTTGCACGAGCGGGAGTCGTCATCGGTATAGAGCTTGAAGGGCTTCTGGGTGAAGTCACCCTTCAGATCGTTGCAGCCGACGAGGGGGAGCTCGATACCGGCAACGGGGTTGCCAGGACCATAGCCGTAAGAGCGAGAAGAGGGCTGCTGGCAGATATTGGTAGGCTGAGGAGCAACAGAGGTGGAAGAAGCAGGAGGGACAGAGCTGGAGGCGGTGGCAGCACAGGGGTAGACCGAGGTGGTGGTCTTGACAGGGTTGCCGCCGACAGGCTGGTTCTGCTTCATGCAGCCGCTCTTGTTGCAGTTACGGCCGCGGGAGCAGGTCGAGGCGCAGAAGCCCTGGACACCGTCGCACCACTTGGAGAAGTTGAAGCAGTCGAGGACGTTGGGCCAAGAAGCCTTCTGGAAGCAAGAGGCGATGTTCTTGGCGCACGTGTTGTAGGCGTTCTGGCAGCTGTCCTGGTCCTGGAAGTCGGGGACCGAGGGGGCACACCAGCTGCCGACCTTGTACTCGCAGTCGTTGGGGACGACGACGGTAGCAGTGCACATGGGGCCAAGGGTAGTGCAAGAGGAAGAGGACGTGGTGGTAACCCGAGAGGGGTTGGTAGAGGCCTGAACAGGAGCCGTAGTGCTAGTGCTGGCAGCTGCAGCGCTGGAGCTGGAGGATGAGCTAGAAGACGAGCTGGGAGCAGCGCTGGACGTGGTGCTAGTAGTGGTGGTGGTGCTACCTCCGCTCCCATTGTTGTTGGCAGATGAGCTAGAAGCAGCACCGGCACTGGAGGAAGAGGAGCTGACAATGGAAGAGCTGGAGATGGTGGAGACGAGCGAGGGAAGCGCCGACGAAGAAGACTGCGAAGAACCGGGCTTCCAACCACAAGGCTGAAGAGACTGAAGGTCGGTAGAGACAAAGACGCTCAGACGGCTGGGACCACCACATTTGAAGGCGCTGTCACCGTTGCAAGGCATGCTGCAGTCCGACGTGTCAGCCTTGGCCGTGTCGTTGGCCAGGACGTTGCCGCAGTAACACTCGCCACCGTACTCGATACCAGCCAGGGGGAAGCCCTGGTCAGAGCAGGCGTTGAGGCACTTGGTGACAGTCATGGTAGAGCCATCCATGCTCATACCCCAGGTCAGGGCGCGGCCCTTGGGGGAGTTGTCGGTGTAGCAGCCGAGGGGCTGGTAGTCAGCGATGACCTTGAGAGCGCCGCCGAGGATGGTGGTGGTCTTGAAGGTAGGGTCCTGCCAGATGGAGAGCTCCGAGTCACCACCGCAAGTCTGAGTACTGTTGCCGCTGCAGGGAAGGTCGCATTGGTCCTCGGCCAGCTGGGCACCGCTGACAGTAGAACCGCAGTAGCAGACACCCCAGTACTTGAGACCGGCGTAGCGGAAACCGTTGCCCTTGCACTCGGAGACACACTTCTCGACAGTCATGTTGTACTGGTTCTGGCTGGAGCGGTAGATGAGGGCGCCGGCCGAGGTGCCTTCAACACCATCCGTGTAACAACCAGAGTAGACGAAAGGCTGGAAGGGGTCCAGACAGGGAGGGAACTCGATGTGAGTGGCAGAAGCGACGCCGGCCAGTGCGAGGGCCGCACCGGCGACGATAGTTCGAAGCGAATGCATGTTGTTGATATCAACCAGTGAACGGATGTCGAGGGCTGTGAATGGTCTGTTGTTGTAGCAAGTGTTTGATGATGGTGTTGCACGCTCTAATGGCGTTGAAGGCGATATGAGATGTAAAAGAGAGTGGTGCACAAGGGCAAGCAAGGACAAAAGAGGGAATGTAAAATTTCAAGAGAAGAGAGTGTGAGAGCGGGCTAACTGCTTGAGAAGCTGCTGTTTGATGATGAGAGGGGAGATTGTGACTCTGGGCGGGAGGAAACAAGGTTATTTATCCTCATGCCAGGGCCGATGATCGTGACGAAAAGACTCTCCCCGTCTCATGCAGATCAGATCTCGAACGCCCATCTACAAGCCATGGGATCAGGGACCGGAAACCCCGTCCTCCCCCACAGTGCCACGAGAGAGCCATGATCGAGGTCCAGGGACGCCTCAAGTCGACGATGAACCCGCCTGCCCGCCCAGCATGGCAAGGCGGGAGCTGTAGACAGACGCCACAAGTCGCCGAAAGCAGACAAAGGATCGAGTATCACGACGAGCGGAACGACTCCACTAGCGAGGGGGGCGAGACAATCCAATAGGGCTCAACCAGGCTAGCCAGCTCGCC
Organism: Fusarium protoensiforme; assembly: GCA_011320165.1. Classification (NCBI taxonomy): domain Eukaryota; kingdom Fungi; phylum Ascomycota; class Sordariomycetes; order Hypocreales; family Nectriaceae; genus Fusarium; species Fusarium protoensiforme. The sequence goes on along the minus strand of JAANQP010000680.1, from coordinate 8,312 downwards.
CATTGAGATGCCAGTGGTGGAAAGAGACAGAGAGGGCTTGCCGGCCCAGAGTCTTGGGACGAAGCGAGTAAGCGAGAGATGCTGAGGCTTGAGAAGCTGACAAAAGGTGCCAGGTCCAAAAGGACTGAAGTCTGGAGCACGTGGAGATGCCAAGGGTCCAGGCATGCCCCGATGGCTGTCGGCTCCCGGAAGAGCTCTGAAGGCTGTCCATGGTGCCCCTGCATGATTGTCGCCTTGTTCCTGCAGAGCGGATTCAGGTACCCTTTCAAGCGCCATCATGGGGCCTGGGGGCGAGTCGTGACACCGAGGGCCCGAAGCCAATGCCCAGCAAGGCCATCACAAGCACCAAACTAACAGCGTCCACTTGGTACGACTGTGTGGTCTGCAACTTGCTAGCCACGATAAGCAATGTGACTAAGATGCCATCACTGTGAGAAGCTCACTCGACATATCTCCTCGACAGGTAAACCAGGGCGGCGATCCTCACAGATCCCTGTCAAACATCCCGTCTTCCCGAAACACAGATCTGGATCTGCACCTAGATCATATTCCAAATCCCCCCAACGGGCATTTACCTTCAGGTCAGGCCCGTGATAGAGTGCCAGAGCTCTGCTAGCTCCATCTCAGGTCCGGACGAGCGTACCGGGAGCTCTCTCTCTCTCTTTCGTCTCCTCCGGCCCTAGGCCCAGCACTTGCTATTCTCCTCTTCGGAGATAAGACACCACAGCGGTCCCTTTGTTGTTGGCTCCGATCAGCAAACAGCTGATTCATCTTGAACCAACGTCTGACGCCGGGAAACCCTTACCACCAGGATCTAGACGTCCACCGTCCGGGTTGGCCGGCTACGTTGGGCGGCCGGATCTGGTCAAGGCTGAGGAACAGCAGAAAACGCTTTTAGGTTGGCAGCCTCTGTGCGTTAGTCCGTTTAGCTGGAAAGCCACGCGAGAGTTCCTGCGTCTCCCTTTCCCTTTCTGGGAATTTCTGGCTCCAGGCCCCCGTCATTCGGCGGTTGTAAAGAGGATATGCTTTGTACTTGAGGTTATGCTGGTGTGGCTCGTGCAAGGTTTCAGGGGCGCGTTGCTCACGTGATTGACTCTAGACTTACACGAGCTGCAGGGTAGCAGAGACCTCCATCTCAACACTTCATGTGAGGAATCAGCAACGACACGATAATGTTTCGAGAGGGAGAAGAAATCTAGGAAGCAATATGACCAACCGGAGTAGTAAATTGAGCCACTGGCACCGATGACACATGACACAGACCTGGGCTGGCCCCATGTACCTGGTCTGACAGCTCGAGGCTACCCACCAGCGATCCCTGATATTGAAGAAGTCTGACGCCTCAAGGCACATCCGCATCAGCTGAAGCACTGCTTGACCCCGCCACAGGTCTCATTTAGCCCCGGTACTACCTCTTATGACATGCCTTTTCCATCGGACTGTGGAGGGCATCACGTCGGACGGTCCGGCGGGCGCCTTGAAGCCGTTGAAGTTTCCAGGAACCAAACTATCGCCAACCTACGTTGCATTTCCTGCCATTTCCATACTTTTCAATGCCCACCATTAGGTCTTGGCCCATCCTGAGTGGCTACTGCGTTGCCGCTATCAAGCATTGCTAATGAATGTTCTGGGCCTTCATGATGGTAACTGAAACAGGGCCAACCAACATGACAAAGTAAAAGTCGCCTGATTCAGACTCAAATACAAGACACTTGAATAGGTCACCAAGCTCTCCAGCCAGCGGCTACCTACTTCATTGACAAACATTAAGTTCAAAGCCCCACCCTTTCAGCCATCGACATGCAATTCAGCCATGATATCAACCTCTTCACATGGAATTTGAATCATGGCGTCTGGCTTCACGAACAGACCAAGGCTTTTCATCCAACGACACAATCAACCACCGGGGCCTTGGCCATCCAAATAGGATCATGAAACATGTTGCTCGTATGCTGAATCACATCGAATAGATACCTACGTACTGCTTTTCCTCCCTTCCAATCTCTGGTCCGCTCAATCCTCAAAACGACGGATTAGACTGAGCTCTAGAGTACATTCATCTCCATTTGCAACCAACCAATCCCTTAAACGCCGATGCGAATCGCAAACAATGCATACCCGGCTGCGTCCTCCCCCAACTTAAGCCTTGTTCCTCATATGAGGAGGAACCCACTTGCCAGATGTCCGCGTTGCTGGCAGAGGCTCGACAGGAGGAGCAGGGGACTGATTTCGGTCCTCCTCACCGCGTCCCGAGTCTCCACGATCCATCGGCGCACCGCCCCGAGGAGTGAAGCGAGGGGGAGGAGCGGAAGGACCGGCATCGGCCCCGCCACTGCCGCCCTGCCTGGCCGCCTCACGGTCACGCCAGCTGGGCTTGTTGCCAGAGCCAGCAAGCTGCAGTCGCCGGGGCCCACCAGCAGAGGGGCGGTCGTTGGACTCGGCCCTCTCCATGGGAGGTCCACGGGCTGGGGGAGGGGCGTCGCCGCCCTTGCTGGCATCGCGCTCCCGCCACTTGCCGGCACCGAAGACGGGTGGTCTTCGGCCTTCGCCCGCCGCCGGCGCCTCTGCACGCTCCGGACCCCGAGATAAGGTAGGTGGTCCCCGTTCCTTCTCGGCCTTGCGACGGGCCAGCGCCTCTTCCTCGCGTCGCTGTTGAAGGGCAGCCTTCTCCAGCATCTCTTGACGCTCCTTTTCTCGCTGCTCCTTGAGCTTGGCGAGCTCCTCCTTGCGTGCCTCCTCCCGGTGGCGCTGCTCCTCCTTCTCGCGGGCCGCCTTCTCCTCGGCCTCGCGAAGCTCGCGCTCCTTCTCCTCGTGCTCGCGCTTCTCGCGGAGACGTCGGTCGCGAACCTCCTTCTTGCGGATGGAAATCTGCTTCTCCAGTTCTCGCTCAGCATCGCGGCGGCGCTTCTCAAACTCATCACGACGACGCTCATGAAGCGAGTCGCGGAAGGACTCGTACTGGGGCACCAGGCGGCTAAGCCGGTGCTTGAGCTCGACACTCTCCTTGTGCTTCTGCTCTGCGTCCTTCAGGGTCTGGGCCTTGACCTTCTCATAGATGGCGCGGTCCTGCTCGATCTGCTTGGCATGGTCCTCGTGCAACTTCTTGGCCTCCTCCTTACGGAAGGCACGTTCAAGATGGTCGAGTCGCTTGCCTGTGATGCGAAGACGCTCGTTGACATCGTTCTTCTCCCGCTCCAGCTGGGCCAGCTTCATGGCACGGAGACGGTTGCTGTCAAGGTTATCGAGATCCTCGAGGTCAATGTCAATAGCCTTATCGCCCATCTTGAGGTCAGCGATCTGCTTCTTGAGCTCCTCCTTGCGAACACGGTCATGCTCAGCCTTGATACGCTTGGCTTCACGCTCCTTCTGCTCGGCAGCAAGTCGCTTGTCCTCGGCCTCCTGGAGAGCCTGGTCGCGGAGTCGCTTTTGGCGAGCATTCTCCTTCTCCTTGCGAGCCTGGATCTCAGATGCCTCCTCCTTGCGCTTCTGAATGACTTCCTTTCTGGCGAGGATCTCCAGATGCTCCTGCTCGGCACCAGCCTTGGCACGGGCAAGAGCCGCGGCGCGGGCTTCAAGGCGCTCCTTGTTGAGGCTGGGATCAATGTAGTGGCAGGTAGTAAAGAGAGACTTGGCAAGACGAGTGAGCTGGGAACGAACAATCTCGGAGGGAGTGCTCTGGAGACGCTGAACAGTGCCGGTCTCAGACTCGGCGGATCCAGCACCGGATCCGCTGTGGCTAGCCTTGGAAGACGAGAAGACGTCGTTGTCGAAGCTAAGAACGCCTGTGGCATGGTCCATGCGGACAGAAAGATCACCCTTCTTGTTACCGTTCATGATGAACTTCTCAATAGTGCCGCGAGTGACCTGGTAGGGCTCGGGGAACTGGGCCAGGCTCTCAACGAAGGAGAGGTCAACAGTTTCGTAGACCTGGGAGAGCTGCTGGAAGAGACGGGTAAGGATGACCTGCTGGAGAGGGAGAATATACTTCTCCATCTCAGCATCGGCACCAATCTTGGTCAGGATAGGGGAAATCTTCTGGCAGATGGACAAGGGGTGGAAGTCAACCTCAAGGATGTTGTAAAGGTCTCGGATCTCGGGGCGAGCACGCTGAAGAAGGGACTTGGAAAGGGCATCCCGGAAGAGTCTGACACGAGTGGGAGCCTGGGTCATGCCAAGGAGGTGAGTCAGGCGGGAGTTCTTGTTCTTTCGGGCCTCGTCAAAGTCCACCATGGCACCGCGGGATCGCGAGGTGCTGATGACAGGGATGGCGAGGGCGGAGAGAAGGACGAATGAGGCGGCCTTCTGGAGATCGGCCTCAGACGCAGGGGGGTTGTCCGACTTCTTGCCCTGGCCGCTGGCAACCAGGACGGAGGACTGACGAAGGAGAGTGTAGTATCGAGACCAAGCAGCAGCGTGGAAGAGATAGTTCTCGCCGACGAGGAAGATTCGGGTGAGCTTCTCGTAGTAGTTGGCCATCATGACGTTCTTGGGGGGTCGCTTGCTGAGGTTGAGCAGGGTGTGGATGTCCTCAACGCTTCGGAAAGCCTCCTGCCAGAGCTCGAGTTCGACGGCAACATTAAGCTGCTGGAAACGGGTCTCAAGGTGTCGCTGAAGGGTGTCTGGGTCGCTCAGGTTGATGGCATGCATCTGCGACGAGTACTTGGCCGCGGTCTGGACATGGTTGCGGAGCAGCTCGCAGAGACGTCGGAACTCGGTCTTGCGAGTGTACTTGAGGCAGAAGTCGAAGGCCTGTGTAGCGGTGCTCTGGTAGAGGATCTCCAGGCGGGCGTTGTTTCGGAGAATGTCGAGGACAGTTCGGTAGGCCTCCCAGAGGAACTTGAGCCAGGGAGTGACGATGGCCCGGTCTGTGCGGTCTCGGGACTGTTCACCAGAGACAGTGGCAAGGAGGATAGACTCGGGGGTCTCACTGGCCTCGAGATCGTCGACGCTGGAGGTGGCGGCGGTAGCCTCAATGCTCTCCTGAACCTCATCGGCCTTCTGCTGGGCGGCGGTGACCTTTTGGACGGCGAGCTCGATGAACTTTTTCAAGACCAGCTGCACATGCCGATGTTAGCGCCGAATATCTGACAAGCAAACAGCGGTCCGGGCGGGACCGGAGTTTAGACACGTACCTCGATGGTAGCAATATTTGTGTTTTGGGAGATGTTCTTGTACTGGTAGAGAGCATCCTTGGCAAGCTTGCCCTTCTTCTGTTCGACCGAGAGCTCGACGAGGAGGAGCATCACAGGCTCCAGAGAGACGATGGGAACATTTCGGGAGCGCTTGCTGGTGATGTGCTCATGCAGCAAGGTCAGGGCCGCGGGGGCCTGGCCAACGCCAATGAGCTCGTTGGCGCGCTTCAGGACATTCTCGGGCTTTTGGTGCGGCGGAGGAGGCTATCCAAGACGACAGGTTAGCATTATGACGAAAACATAGTGCGGGAGGGAGGGGTAAAGATTGCTGGAGATAGGGTTTGTTTCGCCTCAAGGCAACCGGGGACAAAGGAAGGCATCGCGTACCATGCTGGGCAACCTCCTCTACGATATTACTTGACGGAGAGAGGAGATTTATAAGTGATCCGAGATCGATCGCAGCCTGCGGAGGCAAGTGTGCTGAGAGACTTGGCCGGCACTCGTGATGGTGTTGCGAGGCACAATTTTCGATGGGATTTTCGTGTGTGGGAGCCTGAGGGGCTCCCGGCAACCAAAAAAGGAAAAGTCACGTGGGATTACATCAGCAACTCGAGCTGCAACGGCGTGGCTGATGGATTGGCATCAGCCACAAGCATCCACAAGCCACATCTCTTAAGAGAATCAGATTTGCATCATGACTGAGTTCAGTCATCCACAGTCTGCCTTGATTCAGATGCTCAGTATATTTCATTTAGGACGAAATCCAAAGGTATTTGTGCATAGAGGCTGCTTGAAGTCGAATACATACTTAGCAAGTCTTGTGGTTTCCCAAGAAACTGCCAATATCCTCTTTATGGTAGAAACACCACAAACCAATCTCTGGAACAAAAAGCATAGATCAATTCAAGAAAGCTTTCCATGTCAAAGTAGAGAGAAGAACAAAGAGTCGAGTGGGATCAGCTCGTCGTCTCCTTGAACAGGTTGAACAGGGGAGATGGTTGAGACGAGGCTGTCGAAATGGAGGCATTGCAACACACGTGACGAGAGATGACCTCGACCCCGGAGAATGGCGTCAGATGGACTGTGTTTAGCCAGCAAGGCTGTTCAAATAGTTTCACGGTGGGAAATTGGGTCTTTCGTTCCTCTGGCAGACTGGGCAGTGAAAAGGCTGGACGAACATCAGACTGTGAATGCAACACATCAACCTAGCCAGGGGAAACTCTGATGCCTAGCAGCGGCCTGGATGCAAAAACGAACATGGCGCTAGACTCAAGACGGGCCTGATCCACCGGGAATGAAGAGCTCGAACCATGTTGAAGAGATGGTACGCATCAGCCCACAAGCGGAACTGGCGTTAAGGTAGCGCGGCTCTTGCTCGACTGGGGAGCCGAAGCGATGGATCGAGGGCAAAGGCCTTGAGGATAGCTCAATGTTGACAATGAAGGAAGAAGACTGCTTTGGATCTAAATACCTTGAAGTTTTCGGCGGGCATGTGAAGTCTTCCGAAACCCTGACGGCCGATGTGACTATTCGCAACAATTTCCAGGAACGCGTCTAATAATTGCCCAGGGTTACATAGCCCTTCTCACGTCGTCGACCCAGCAGTCGAGCTAACATTCCTCCCCGGAGGGCGAAGACTTGAGGTGCCAAGACAGGTCTCATCTTAATTGCAGGCTTGAGCCCCAGCAGCATGAGTGGAGTCGTTGATTCCCTAGCAGAAGATCCCAGACGCTTAGTCCCGCTCTTAACGGAATATCAATGGGGAATATGAGAAACGGCAAAGATTGCAGGTAAACAAGAAGACGCGCCGCGGATCTTTTGTCGTTTCTGGAGCCAACCGGAGGAGCAGGAATCGATCATATTTGCGCGTACCTCGTAGATAATTGCTTTGTTTCCTCGGGACGCGGTCCTCGAGATGGAGGATGAAGAATCCTTCTCGCTCCTCGCCGTCGAATCCACAGAGAGCGGCCCCTTTCTACAGTTGCATGTCGCTACTGCAGCGTTCCGGGAGCGGGAAGTGACAGAAACGGAGGCCCTGAGCGTCCTTTCAGAACCCAAGAGACATACATGCTCGAGACGGGGTACGGATGCGGCAGTCCGTGCTGCGGTGCAGCGCATTTCCGTCGCGTTCTCAGCTCAAGGCTTGCACCGAGCGGCGACAGTGACAGCTGTGAATTCCGAGAAGGGATCGAGGGCTTTTCTTTCCTGTCGGTGCTCGCGCATACGCGGATGGACTTTGCGGGCGTGCTTTGACCCCTTCGACGCCTGTTGTCGCGATGGATGCAGAGACTGAGGGCGTGATGCTTTCCACTCCCGCATTCTGGCGGCCGATCCTCCCGTCCATGCCGATTTTGATCAAAGCTTGCTCGAGAGGCTTTTTGACTTTCTGATCTGCCTTGGTAGGCACTGGGGGGTTCACCTCAGAAGCGAGGGGGGAGCGAAATGTCAGCGTCATCTCTCCAACGTCAAGAGAAACAAAGGTCATGTCCAGTGCCAGCAGACACGAATGTCATCATCCGACCTGCCCCTATCCAAGGCTTCTGCTGGCTCGATTCATGCCCTGCGAGCCCTGGGCTGGGAGCTGCTGATTCAGGCCCCTCCTAATAATCCGAGAGGTAATCTGGGCGGACTTGTAGCTTTCCCGCTAAAATGTCAAGCCTGAACGTAAACGGACAGTCGACCTACAGTGTGGACTGGAGATGGAGGCTTCGGGGCCAAGGGGGATTACCTAGACACGGCTCCGCAAGGGCCCCAGCCTCGGCCAATCGCATACCGGCAGGCCAATTTGCGCAGATGGAAGGCCCTTTTGCGATCCGTGGGCTGCTGCTACTGAACACAACTTGTCGCTCAGCAGGGCTGCCAGTAACACGGCAGATTGGGGGCCTCGAGTCTAGACATACAGGTGCGGCGGCGGCGTGCGGCGCCCTGCTGCTTCTGCTGCGCGTTGGAGGAGCTACTACGTACATACTGTGTAAGGCAAGGCACCGCAAGACAAGGGTCGCGACCAGTCAGAGAATCACCCGTTTTCTCTCTGCGCCTCCGGAGCCGTCCAATTTGATCGATCCCCTTGATGGTCGTCTCCCCTTTACAGTAGGAGCCCCTTTCGCAGGCCTTCCTAGCATGCCCCTAGCTCGGGCAGACGGGGCCCCCCCCAGATGCTGCCCCTCCCCCCCAATTCCC
>JAANQP010000679.1:0-26420 GCA_011320165.1 Fusarium protoensiforme | reverse complement strand
CGAGAAGTCCTCGTCCCCCGGTCCGAAGACCCGTCCCCCAGAATGTGCCATCAACTGGTATGCCCCCCCTCCTCCACCACCCGTCTCCCCTACTTCTGGTCTCCGTCGACGGAGGCACTGACAGGGACGGGAGCAGAAACCTACTGGTTCTGCTGGGCTTGGAGCCACCCCTGCTCCAAGTCCCGAGCCGCCTGGCACAGGTCAGACCTTTTGGCCTGAGCCGTGTGCTTCTTGGCCAGCTCGCCCCTCAGCAGCGGGAACCGCTGGCCCATGTCCACGACCCTGTCGAGGGCAGTCTTGCCCGACGGGTCATGGTACATGGCCAAGCAGCCCCACGCTCGCTGGTTCCCTGCCAGCACCTTCACGTCCGCCACCGCCATCGCCTCGGTGTAACCCACCCCCCGGGCCACCTTGCCGACGACGGCGTGCAGGAAGGACATGCCCGTTGGGCCGTCGACGTGCCTCCAGTCTGGCTGGAGCAGCGTTCTGGTGAACGCTGGGAGACGAGCTCTCGACACAAGCAGTGTCCTCCACACCAGACTGGTGTCCCCCCCGGCGTAGGGACGGCCGGACCCCTGAAGTCGTCGCAGCGATTTCTGGTTGCCGCTGCCCAAGGCATACTCGTATGCCTGGTTGATGTCTTGGTCGGAAATCTCCGACCCGTGGAGGGCCATGATATCGTACTCGCATTTCTAAGCAGAGCACTGATACCACTTCACAAAGACACCGTTGACCTCGTGCCGGGCGATTGTGCCACCCAACTCGGCCACCCTCTTGCAGAGGGCGGCCATGCTGGGGGCGTCGATCAGTCGGAACATGATCGACCTGATGGGTTGCCCCGCGAACTGGGGCCGGAAGTTGAGGTCTGCGCCATGCTTCTCGACAAACTCCAGAAACATGGTCTTCATGGACCCGCGGTCCTTCTCCCTGATGACCCTCTTGGCCACCGTGGCCAGTGGCGTCGATCCACTTCCATCGGACTTGTTCATGTCGGCGCCCTTGAGGAGGAGGAGGTCGATGGTGGTCTTGGCCTCTCGCCAGACCTTGTACCAGTCGAACCGTACGGCCTCTGTGGCCAGCATCAGAGGAGTCTGCCTCAACAGGTTGGACTTGGACTCGTTCGGGTCTGCACCCTGGGCGAGCAGACGCTCCACTACTTGGGCAACCCAGCGACGTGTGGCAGAGTCATCCGACAAACACATCTTCTCGATGGCCAAGTGAAGAACGTTGGAGCCTTCTCTGTCGAAGAGGCCGTTGAGAGTGCTCACATGAATGAGCTTGTCGAAAAAGGTTCCTCTCTCATGTGAAATTGCCAGATGCAGAGCGGTTTGTCCGGACTTGGGTATTTGGACATTGACGTCGCTTGGGTGCAGATTTAGGGCGGAGGTCAGGAGGTTGGGTCGGTTTTGCAGCACAGCAATGTGGTGCAATGTGATGGCTCTGTCGTTCTCGGAAATGCTTCTTGCCACTATAGCTGAAGGGGTGCGGTAATAGAGAAGACGGTAGAGAGCTTGGTTTTTAGATACAAGGGGAATGAGAATTGCCTTCCACCCGCAAGTCTTGAGAACTTGGTCGAGGCTGATGGCCTTGAGACCTTGACGTTGCCCCCCTGAAATCAACGGTGTCAGGTTTGGGCACATGGCCCCAACATCCGCCCCAAGGTCCAGGAGCTTCCCTACTTGGCCGATGTTGTCCCTGATCGCGGCGAGGTGAAGGGGATGGGAGTAGCCGCCAACATGGTCGAACCGAACGTTGAAGTATGCGGCATGATTCTCCGAGTCAACATACATCGCCAGCTTGCTGATGGTCCGTAGACCGACGTCGTCTGTCATCTTGTCCACTGCATAATGCAGGGCACGGTGGTTGCTGTTCTTGACTTCTCTTGTGTACAGGAAGAAGTCAAAGTTTTGGAGTAGCGTTTTGGAGCATTGAGCCAATCTGTTGACATCGGAGTAGTCTAGATGGTCACCCAGAACCCAAAGGGTATCTGGTGAGAGCCGCTCCAGCAGTGACTTTCCGAGCGGGTAGGCCATGATGCTGGTTGCTGAAATGGTGTGAGAGAAGTGCTGATCAAGTTGTCTGAGCGATGCCTTGTGGTATATATGGTCGAAAGGAGTGAGTGGGTGACAGCAAGAACTCTGTAACGAGAAGGTGAGTGTGTGGGTGACAGCAAGAACTCTGTAACGAGAAGGTGAGTGAGGTCACAGCAAGAATGCGGTAACGAGAAGGGAAGTGTTTGGGTGACCGCAAGAATGCGGTAACGAGAAGGTGAGTGAGTTGACTAAATTCTGAGCGCGGAAGTGGGTAAAGCGGTCGCAAGAGAGGTGATCTGTAAATGGCCACTCTAGATAGAGTTGATGTTCGTAGGTAAGGCGAGATGTGGTGGAGAGTAGATTCTCATGAAGAGAACTATAGGCCTAACCTGGTAGATCGATAGACAAGATGGCTGGAAGTAATATTGGTGTGTATGGAGGCGAAGATTGTATATAGATATGATCCACACAAAGAGGGCCGTTGGCGAATATGTCAGGTCGGTTGATGAGGAGAGAAGATGTGTACTGGGTAGAGGCTATCTCAGAAAAGATTGTAGGTAGCGTCAACTTGATCCGTGGAGACGATAGGCGAGACGAGGGTCGACGTCAGTGAGGATGAAGGTTGACTATAGGCGGAGTCGACTGGGCCAGCGGAAAAGATGGTTCGGAGTGTCGACTACCGTGGAGAGGATGAAGGCACGACAATGGCGATAGAAGAAGACTGCATGGGCCGTAGAGAAGGAGTTTGAGAGTCCGTTCGGTATCTCAAGAGCAGATGAATGTTGGTAGACAATTATGCAGAAAGGACCGCAGGCAGAGTCTGTTGCGACCGTGAACAGGATGGCTGGGGGGGACAGTCGACGCGTGAGAAGAAGTTGAAGATGGGGTATGGATGTAATCGTCACGACGAGGCCTGTAGACGAGCGCGGTGACTCCCGAAGAGAAGAAGACTTGACCTCTGATCGACGCCGGTAAAGAAGATGAAGAATGGGAACAGATTGTTGTGAAGAGGGCTGCAAGGAGAGTCCAGTAGGGTTCGCGGACCATGCAGTGGTGGTTGAAAGATGCTTCTCGAAGATGATGAATAGAGAAACAAGAGCAGTATATAGAAGAGAGAGTGCTGCTGCTTTTATATGTGTGTGTGTAACAGCGACTCTGTGAAGAGGGTGGTGATGATGATGGAGGGAGAGAGAGGGAGGCGAAAAACAAGGCGGAGAAGAGTGCGAGAGAAAACGCGTGGGGGTAAAAAGGGCCGCACGCGAGAAGGGTTGGAGCCTGACCTGCCTTCGTTGCCTTAGCAGCGCAAACAGACGAGCACTGGGGAAAATAGCCAAACAATTCTGCCAGCTGCAGAGCCTCAGGGTGCTAGAGCATGCCCTGAGTGGCCCCCTCGCGCACTGCCAGTGATATCATACCAATCATGGCTCGGCCTGGCCGTCTGTGCTTGAAGCTGTCACTCTAAGAAGCTCGTAGAAGAATGTGTCTCGAGTATTGTCTACGTAATGCTGGTGCCCCTGAATCTCCCATTCCCATCGAGTGCACCCTCTGCCTCGATATGATCGCAACATTAGCCCCCCCTTTACCGCGAGCCGAGTCCTACTCTGCTCTCATGATGCTATAGAACTAGTGTAAATGTGTTTGATTCCCCTCGAAGCGTGTTGGAGATGTGAAATCACAAGTGACGAGCTGAACGAGGACACGGGCGGAAACCACCGCCTCTCGTGCAGGGTTGAGCCACTCTACAGTCTATCCAAAAGGCGTTCAGAGATAATTCGACCTGATTTCTTTCATGAAAGAGTGATGGGCGACATTCCCAAGTGCGTAACAGCATTAGGCGAGGCCTAAGCAAGGCCTTGCGAGTTGATCCGACACTCCCTAGCCAGGCGCGCCCGCAAGTCGATTGTGGCTACCAGGTGCTACTAGAGATCGTAAAGACGGTATTCTTGGATACTAGGTCTTCCGTCTTTGAGTAGAACTTGGGAAGGTCGTGTGGACGAAGCTGGATAGGCTCGCTAGAGGTCAGCTTCGTCCAGAGGAACCACGTTGTCGTCTCGAGTGAAGCAACTAGCCGCAGAGCGTAGGCAGGTCGCGATCCAGCCAATGGAAAAGGAGTGAGAAGATACAAGTGAGCTGACCCCTCGGCCTCTTGTACCTCACGCAGGACATGAAGGCCGTCATGACTCGGCTGTCATGGCCGACCGTTCACCCCTGAAAGGCGTTCCACCACTCTTGGAGAAATCAAGGAGTAGACGTAACTTGTTGACCCGTGCAATATGAAACGACAGGATTTAAGGGCCTTTAAACGCTTTCGGGTCTGCTGAAACGAAGACGCGATGAATTAACGCTATTCGGTCGCGGTTTCTCGGTCGAGGATCGTGAGCTACGGTCGGAGTCTTGCTTGATTTCGGCGATCGGAGACTAGAACGAGGTAACAGAAGAACGGGGGACAATCTAGTTAGAGATCATGGTTAGCACAAGCTGCCGTGGAACGGTGACACCTACAGACAGGGGGGATCTTCGTTGGTCGCCCGGTTTTCCACGTGGTCGCCCGCTCGACACTCTCGATGCCAGAAAACCAACTGCCTGGGCAAAAGACTTGGACTCGAGTTCGGGGCAGATGCCTATTCCCAGCGATTCACAAGCATCGGTAAGTGTGGGATGGGATGAATGGTGTCGCAGAGAGGTGCCCTAAGGGGCGATATGAACGGACGAAATACGAGACGTCGCCATCTTGGAAAAGGGGACAAGGGGACAAGGGGAAGATAGCACCTGCGAAAACAGAGGAAATACAGCAGAAAAATCGGAAATAGAGGATGGTCGTGGTGTGTTCAGGCGATGGTGATGGCGAGAAGCAAAGACTGGTCCTGGGTTCTGGGTGGGACACTGGAGAACACGCAAGATAGTGGACGGGAGCTTCGTTTGCTTGTCGCTGTACTTTACTACCTGGAAGCAGAGCCAGGATGGACGCGAGTTTGGTAAGGCGATCTAGACAGCGGCTGATTTTAAGGGCCTAGAATTAGTACAGACAGTTTCTAGGCATTTCTCCTCTACATTGCACATTGAATTCTATTGAGGTCAAAATAAGATCTGCCCCTGCCCCTGCCCCTGGTCCCTGGATCTGACGCCGTTGCATTTTGTGTTCAGATCCATCCCCACTTGGCGGGATCGAATCGAACCCTGTTTCGCAGATCTTGACCCAGGGAACCTTGGAATGACTTGGATGATGCTGCTGTCTTACGGCAAGCGTTGTTGTACCACCTGTGTACATTGCACGAACTCATCGGAAGGCTGCATGAACGGTTCCTGTCCAGTTCCTCCGCTGCAGGTTCCCGACGTCAGTGGGCCTTTGTTGGTGCTGACTGTGTGACACCGCTTGGATCTCTTTTCTTGAATTCAAGGGCTTTAGTTCCACGATAAAAGGTAGCGTGTACGAGGGTTCACACCCTGATTACCTCGATTCTAGAGGGTAACACCTAGCAGTCCTGCCCGTAGTTTCCCTCAGCAGCTGTCAGTGGCTGTGGGCTGAACCGAGATCGACTTCTTACCAATGGCGTGCGTTTTCACACCCTGGCCCCGAAGGCCCCTCTGGCACAGACCCTGGAGCCTTTGGCGAGCCTCAGTGTAATGCCCTAATTCATCCATCATGGCTTGGGCCAGTTGGTTCTCCTGGGTTCCAATGGACGGAGGCCGCTCACTAAGAGATCGAGCCTGTGGTGCGAATATCTGACTCTTCTTCAGGGGGAATCGATAGATGGAAAGGTACACGATTCAACATTAGGACGAATAGGTATAGACTTAAATCTTGATTCATGAAATGAGATAATCATAGGAGATACCTATGTAGTCGCAATCCCCTTCGTGGCACCCCGAGGAGGACAAGGCCGCCTGGATGCGCTGAGTGGTGCACCCGCCTGGCTGCAAGGCCTTGGCGCTCAGCGACAACAAAAACACCACAGTCAGACGACATAGTATCGATAAGTTTACCATGGCTGTTCATTTACACTTCTTTGGTATCTCGCACTTGTTCCACTGTTCAGCTTGAGGGATGGTGCTCATAGTCAAGGTCGTGTTCAGGCAGACAGCCCCTAAATCCCCCAGCAGAAAAGCCCCCAGTGGGTTTGGCTGCCTACTCCTCCAAACACCCACGAGCTTCATCTTCCATCGTCAAATCATCAAGAGAAACCACCAAAGGACGAAACCAAGACCCCTTCGACCTCGAAATCATCAAAATTATCAAAATCATCACCAGAAGCTCGAAATCCATCGAATCTACCGAATCCTGACCTCAACGGCCAAGTCTCCTACCTTGGCTCGCGTTTGGCGATGCCTCCACGAATTCTGCCGGCGTCAGAACAGTGAGATCTCCCCGGAATCATCAGAACATAAGAGAAGAGAGCCGAAATATGCCAGAGGCTGCCGTACTCACTCATCCTCCGGCCGATCGACGGAGAGAAGCGGCCCAGAAGCCACCGCCAGTCCCTACACGAACAACGAACCGACGGAACCACGAAGACCTCGATAACACCAAGAAGCGTACCTATTTCTCCGAAAGCGCTCACGATTAGACCCTCGGGTTTCGGAAGGCTTAGACGACCGACGCACCGACGCATGATGTGACGCGACGATGGTTTCGGCTGTCTGAGATTCTCACCACATGCCAATCTGATCTCAGCCTGTTCAACCGATCCAGTAGACGAAATTGAGGACCGACAGGCCATTCGCTGGCCTCCTGGCTCTTCTATTCTAGCATATTGCCTTGGAGGACATCTGCTGGACCTTACACTTTCCCTGAGACCCATAGCTCAAGCACTTCACAAGGCGCCCGCGGCAGTAAGAAATTATACTCATCCTAACTCCGAAGACAAAGATCACTCCTCTGGGATTAGATAAATCCTGATGTTAATCCGTCAAACTCGCAAGAAGTTTGCCGACAGTGTATAGCCTCGGAGCTGACCGACAGGCTCCAAGCTGGAGAAAGCCAGAGGCCAGGTTCGTTGCTTCATTATTGCCACAATTGAGATCTTTAATAACACATCCAGAGGAGATGGTATGAGTTCGACCGACTTTCACCACTGATAAATACCACCGTCACCGAGAACCTCCATTGCTACGAGGGTGGTCACCAACCTTTCAAAGAGTGTTCAAGAAGCCTTGCCAAAAGGACCTGAAGAAAGCAACTACCAAGCTGGTGAGGCCAAAGTAGGAGTAGGGCAGATAAGTCTTCGTTTACTTGTTCAATGGCTGTGACTCTTGCAGAGCCCCGGGGCTTTACAACTTCATCGAGTTGCAGCAGACGCTGTCAATACTAAACCCACACAGATCATTCGAGATGCATAAACTCGTACCAACACGAAGAATTTAAACGGGGCCTCTGGTTGTCACTTCTTTGACGGAACTCAACGCTGCAACATCTAGGGCCGGGGACTTGACTGGCAACCGAACCGACTCCTTCCTGGCCGACTACATCGAAGAAAGACTCAATACCGAACAAGTATGCCTTTTCAACCACCAAGCCTAGATAAAGATACGAAATCATCAATACATCGACGCAATCCGGAAAAGAAAACCAGCCTAACCAAGACGGGCGCTAGCGATCTCGATGAGCTTGCAACCATCTGGCCACAGACACAAGGTGGCACGGATGCATGCCGAGTTTGGAATCATGCAACAAGAAACACTTATAAGTGTATTACTATAGGAAGCTGTCTTCTGCAAGCCTCTGGCCACAAACCGACAACCGCGATCCAAAGCCGTCTAGCATTCATGCCTGTAAGTGGCTCTTCATTGCTACCAGTCAGATGTCAGTCATTTACGTTGACTAGACTCAGGTATTATATTTACTCTGATTATAGCTTGCGCTTATGATCTATCTACAAGTCCCAGTCATCGTCTGCCTCCCGTCTGCAGCCCCTGTTCAGACAGTTGGTTAACGAGCTCATACCGCTCAGGAAAAGCATCAAGGTCCAGGTCTTACCTCTGAAATTGATCATCTATTCGGTCCAAGAGGTGGACTTGCACTGCACATAAACCGGATACATCGCCGCAGTGGTAAGTGCCTATCCAATGACCTTCATCGGACGAAAGCCACATGATACTGCAACCTGCATAACGATAGGGCACTTGTTTCAAGTTACAGACTGAAGTAGGAGCAGGTAGTGAGCAACAAGGGACGAAAGCTCCTTGATGGTCATCTACTTTTACCACGAGCTCTGGTACTAGAACGGGTTAATAAGGAAGCTAACAGGTTTCTCACACAGATCCTATTACTATCGCATTTTTCGATCGTCGCAATGAATTGGTAGCCTTGACAATCAACCGAGTGACCTTTTCCTCTACCTTGAAGCCGATATTGAAGAATCTTTTGATCGTCGAGACCTTTCGCCTTTATTGGGCGACAGAATTACCGGACTAAGGGGCGGAACCGGATCTTGGGTCACAACAAGACGAGGGATAGAGAAAGGAACATCGAAGAGGACCGATATTAATTATACAGAAGACTACGGCTGAGTTGAAGGAGGGTTTGAAAGATCGACTGGCTCATCAGTATTGGATCACTCCCCTGACCAACTGATCCAAGCGCAGCATAGCACGAGAACTGCTCAAGACTTTCGCCGCCGGACGGCGAGTTTGCGCTTCTCAGAGGGCTGCTGAGTCTCTTGTTTTTTTGGTGGTTCTCAATTCTAACTCTGACAGAATGTTGTGGTTGGTCGAGCTCAACTGTGTTGTGACGTCGGCGCTTCAACACAACATCGTCATCATTGAATTGTCGTCCTTTGCCACATTCCTTCGACACTCGCGCAGATGGGAAATCGCTAACGTTTGATCCAAGTACCGGCGAAAAGCCATACCGAAATCCCATGCCTTCTACAAGCTGGTCCTTCGCCCCTATTAGAGCAGCTTGTCGTTTCCCACCGCATCGCCTTAGACGTCGACTTCGATTTCGAACTGTCTTAAGGGACAACAAGTATTCAAATTTCCCGCAAAGCTGGCATACATTTCATTCAATCGAAGTATCAACCGTAACCTCCCGGCAGGTCACGCGCCACAAGATGGCAATTGATGGTGTCGTGACACTGTGTGTTGCAACCGTTATAAGTACGAATTGCCTCCAAAACCCATTGACGCAAAGAAGATGCTGACCAAATACTTGAGACCCTTGATCAAATCGAGTTTGATCCCTCGAAACAAACCAGCAAGGATGACTTCGTCCGCTATCGAACTTCTTCAGGCCCACATTACGCCTTTCAACTCTATTACCGAAGACCGCGACACAATAACGAGGTGCTTCGATAGCTTTGGCGAGTGCAAAGTCTTGCTCATTGGCGATGCCTCCCATGGCACCTCCGAATTCTACTCGGTCCGCGCCGAGATTACAAAGCATATGATCCAACACCATGGCTTCAATATCGTGGCTGTCGAAGCCGACTGGCCTGATGCCGAACATGTAGATCGATATGTCAGGCGCCGGCCAGGCCCAGGACAGGGCACCGCAGAGACGATTCAAATGGCAAAGAAGGAAGGAAGAGAACCAGCTTTCTTACGCTTCCCCACCTGGATGTGGCGCAACATGGAAGTCCATGACTTTGTGGAATGGCTGCGAGGTTACAACAATGGACGGGAGGAAGGTGACGCGGCCGGGTTCTATGGTCTGGACCTATACTCTATGGGCACATCCATGAAGGCAGTCATCGACTATCTTGATACTGTCGACGAGGGAATGGCAGGGCTGGCACGGGAACGATATGGTAAGCTGATGAGCTGGGGCGACGATCCACACGAGTACGGACTGGAGGTCTTGACGACGGCTTTCAAGGGGTACGAGAAGGAAGTCGTTGCCATGCTGAAAGACCTCTTGAGTAAGCGCATGGAGTACTCTGCCTGCACCCGTGACGGTACCGAATTCCATAGTGGAGAGCAGAATGCAAGGGTTGTCCAAGGTAGGACACAGACAGACGAGAGATGGTTTCACAACTGTGCTGACTGATTACAGATGCTGAACACTATTACCGGGCCATGTACCACGGCCGCGACGAATCGTGGAATCTCCGAGACACGCACATGTTCCAGACCCTCGTACGGATCCTCAAGCATCGCGGCGACAAGGCCAAGGCCATCGTCTGGGCGCACAACAGCCACATCGGCGATGCTCGCGCTACCAGCATGGGCTGGTCCCGAGAGGAGCTCAACATCGGCCAGCTCTGCAAGGAGACGTACGGGAGCAGAGCGCTCAACATTGGAACCGGCACCAACACCGGCACCGTGGCTGCCGCGAGGCGCTGGGATGGGGACATGCAGGTCATGCGGGTTCGACCGGGGCTTTCGAACAGCTACGAGGAACTGATGCACGCTACGGGCATCAAGAATTTCGTGCTGGACCTGCGCGCGAACAAGTGTGATGAGCGACTCCGGCAAACCCTCTGTGAGCGTCGTCTGGAGAGGTTCATCGGGGTGCTGTACAAGCCTGCTACCGAGAAGCAGTCGCACTACTCAACTGCGGTCCTACCGGAACAGTTTGATGGATATATCTGGTTTGACGAGTCGAGGCATGTTGGGACTTTGGAGGTTCATCAGCCAAAGTCGCCTCTGGAGTATCACGAAACCTGGCCGTTTGGGTTGTAAATACGCAAACTACTATCTAGCTCAGATTGACAAGCCACGGCAATTCTCACTCTCTTTAGTGAGTAGTAATTGTGGTATTGCTCAAGTTCTACAAATTTACAATGTGATGCATCAGGATAGTTTGGTGAAAACCGGCAAAATAGCCAAGGCGATGATCATTACAGACACATAAGAGTTAAAGCAGTCACAACATCGCATCACACACTGAAGTCATCTAAACAGCAAAGTAGCAATCTCAAAGCTTGGGCCTTGAGGATTGCTTGTGAAGACATCATCACGCAGTTTTGGTCAGTCTCGTCCTACCTTTTACGGTCTGCCTGTCGGAAGCCAAACCCAAAATGGGACGGCCGCTGGTCGACGGCAAACTTCTGTGGTCTTGTCTCAGATTGTGTCAGAAAAAAAGGATTGATTTGAAAAAAAGCACCAAGGATTCTCACCATTTGCTGTGTGGAGAAGCCGGATTGGATGGAAAACGTTCGCTTCGTATTCGATTGGCCCATAGAGCCAGAAGCTGCTACTCAGTTCCCAACCGCAGCAAACATTAGTACCTCAAAGGAGAAAAAATCCATACCCGCGCCTGACACCCTCTATCACAAGAACAAAACAAATAACCTGCTCCTCGGGTGCCTAGTAGCGGTGTCGAGTGGAGTAGTCCTTGGGGCTCACGACGAGACCGCGTCCCTTCTTGGCTCCTCGGTAGACCGTCTCAAAGATGTCGATGAGCTCCTGCTTGTCCTCCAGCACCCACTTGATCTTGTTGTTGTCGCCGGTACCCAGGTCGATCATCATGTGCTTGTTGCGGAAGAAGAACATGAGCGAGCACGGGTCGTAGAGCTCGTACATCTGGTTGAAGTCGGGCACCTGGTCGATGTCGCACAGGTAGATGGCGGCAAAGTTGCGCACCTTGTCGGCGATCTTGTAGAGGACCTCGTCCTGGCGCATGCAGTCTGGGTCCCAGTCTCTGCCGAAGCGGATCACGACGAGGCGGTCCTCCTCTGGCGCAAAAAGTTAGCTCGAGTTTCGCGGGGGAAAAGGGTTAGCTTTAGTTTACCTGAGAGGATCGCCTGGTCGACGTGCCAGCCAGTGTTGAGATGGGGAAGAACGACGGAGCCCATGATGAATGTGGTAAGTGGTTTAGTTGGTAGTGTTGATGGTTGGGTCGCGAAGATGATGGAAGGTTGGTGGATTGCCTTGTTGGTGGAGCAAAGATGGAGGGAGAGATAAGATAGAGGGGCACGGCTAAATACCGGAGCCGAGACTAGCCGCTTCTGGTACTCGGTGGGTGGGTCTTTCACCGCACACCGAATCGATTATCACCAGTCTCAACGCGCATGGAGCCATGTCTATGATGATCGCATTGTGTTGAATTCCCTCAAATTCCACATATACAGCTGATATCAACATTGTTAAAGATTTTAAGATGGTTTGTTTCTTTTACGTTTGGCTATTTCTTTGAAATTGGCCTAGATGTCTTCCTCCAAACTGTCTTGCAGCATTCGCCTTGAGCATGAATGCCCTCAGAAGGGCAAGGACACATCCAAAGCTTCACAAATTTATCAGAGGATTGACGTCAAATAATTGAATAGAATTTACGAAACCAAGTGATGCTCTAAGAAGAATCATCAAACTCATCAATGACACTCCTGGGCTCCGTATACTTGCCCAGGGGCTCAAACTTGAGGTGGTCAAAGCCGAAACCTTCAGGTCCTCCAATCTTAATGCCTCGTTCCGAACCGGTCCATCTGTCACTTGCCGCAATTCCAAGCACGACAACGAGCAGTCCATATCGGTACTCGGGTGTCCCGACTGCCTCCCCACTCTGTGCATCGATCAGGCACACCAAGTCAGGGACTATGGCGAGCACATCCTCCTGCCGTTCCTCCTCGCGATCAGGGTGGACTCTGATGGCGGCGATGTTTTCGTTTTTGAACGGGATCTTGATGATGCCCCTGAATTGCTCCGAGGGCTTGTCTCCGGGTGCACCATCATCTCCCTCCCTGACATCTGCACCCTCGACGAGACACTCGCCATAGACATGTCCGTTTCTTAGCGTCCTCTCAACTCCAACAATCTTGCCCTTCCAGAGAACCTTTCCAGCTCCGGGCCCTCCACACTCATCGATGATTGTCTCGGCAACATTGTCCACCCTGTTCTCCTTGCGAGCTCTCGCAACCGCACGTCCAATCCTCCACGCCTGGGATAACGTGTGCTTGACAACCCAGCGCTTCGTTTCTGCGCCTGTGACTGGTGCGTCCGCACCTCCCACCTGGGAGCCCATCTCACTCAAGGCAGCTCGTAGAATACGCTCAACGGCGGCGTCAGAGGATGCTTTGGGCATGATGATCACGTTGCCGTTGCCGTCACTGAGCGCGATTGGAGACCAGATGATCTCCCTCTCCTGGAAGACCACCGGGGTTGTCTGCCATTTCGTCGGGTATGCTCTACCCATCCAGTCGCCGTCCACAGTCGGAATGTCCATTTGTGCACTGGACCCCAGCAACAGCCCAGTGAGGCCATTGGCACCTCCGATTTCGACGGAAATCATGTGAGTGGCTGATTTCTCGCAAATCTTGTACAATTCTTGTTGCGCCTCGAGGAGCTCGTCCCCTGCCAGCTTCTCAATAGCGACAGTAGGACTGCCCACTCCACCACCACAACCAACCTGGGCATCATCGGAGAGGTCTTCGGGGTTAACCACACGAATCGTGGTTCCGTTTCGTAGTAGAGTTCGAAGTCGAATCATTAGTCCGTAAGGGTTTCCGCCACCTCCTGTTCCAAGGATGTAGGCGCCTGTTGAGATCCATTCCACGTCGCGCTCTGAAACGTTCCAGATACGATCCTTCACTTGTGGGCGATAGGCGAGGATATCTAAGTCTTCTTCCGCGTGCGTGTCTCGTTGAGAGTCGTTGTTGGCTGTCTTCTCATAGTGATCCATATCCAGGGGTTCATCTGACTCGTCCTGCGACTCGGACACAATATCCTCTCTCGAGAAGTCAAAGTCTCCGGTAGCTCGAACAACAAAGCGAGTCTTATTGGCAATGTACTTTCAAGACGTTAACGGCTGGCAGAAACCTCTGGGTAACACTACTTACCTGGAGCGGCAGCGTCTCCTTCTCAACAATGCTAACAGATGATCGTAACCCTCCAGCCGCCACAGTCTTCTCGATAGCTTCTTGGCTGACCTCCTCGAGGAGTTCGGCAGTCGACTTGGATGCTGTCGATTTGACGGTATCCACGACAGCACTAACTCTCGCAATGGCGGCGCCGATTGCATTGGCAACCTGGGACCACTTGGGCTTCAACACCTTGCTTGCTCCCTTGAGTTCATCGGGGGCAATGACAGCTCCACCACCAACGAGGATGACAGGAATATCTTGGGGTGATGTCTTCATGGTGTCGATAATCTTTTCCAGCTTGTGCTGAATCACCAAGGTGACCTTGGAGAGCTGATCGTCCGAAAGTGTGCCCTGAAGCAGAGCCGAATCTCCGATCTTCAGGCTCGGGTTGGCCAGTACAGCGCAATCAGTTGATGTCAGTACCTTTCCGCCAAAGACGACAGCTTCCTGGGTTAGCTTATATCCCACGCTATCGGGCCCAACTGATACGCTGCCATCTTTCCGTACGATGGAGCCTCCGCCAAGGCCGATGCTCTTGATGTCTGGGCAGGAAAAGTTCATCCTCACGCCCGAGAGATCATTGTAGGCGGCCTGTTGGCGAGGGAAGCCAGTTTCCAACAATAGGCCCACGTCAGTTGTGGTTCCTCCTATGTCGACTACCATCATGGCTTCATTCAGCTCCCCTTGCACCAAAAAGGCAGCACCTCTCATACTGTTGGTTGGGCCACTTGAGAAGGTTCGAATAGGTAATCGCGCGGCGAGATCACCAGAAAGAACAGTGCCGTCGTTCTGGCTGATAAAGATAGGGCACTTCATGCCAAGCCGCCTGATAGGTTGATGGAAGGACCGAATAGTTTTGCGAGCAAAGGGTAGAATAGAAGCGTTCAGAATTGCCGCATTCTCTCGTTCAAGGAAGCCAAGGTTGGCAACCTCTTTAGAACACACAACGTCGCAATCGGGGATCTGAGCCTTGATGATTTCCGCGGCCCTCTCTTCTTGCCTTTCCACCGTGTCGATGGGGCTGAAAATGCCGATTACAACCACGCTCTTGATACCCTTCTGTTGGATAATAGCACATTGCTCCTTGATCTCGTCTTGGCTGATGTCGGTGATCAAGTGTCCATCAACTTCCAATCCACCCTTGAGGAGAGCATGATGACCCAGAATGAGGTCTCGCATATCGGCAGGCCAGTCCACACAAGGAAGGGTGTGTTTTGAGAAGGGTCCGCAAAGACGAAGAACGGCAACTCGAGACAGCCTTGCTGCATCTCTCTCAATCACGGCATTGACGAAATGAGTGGTGCCGATAGTCACGCTTGCAATGTCGTCGGGGTTAATGGCAGCCGACGAGAGCATGTTGGCGATGGCATTGTCGATACCAACACTAGGGTTGGTCGTTGTTGGTTCCTTGTGCCATGCTACAACACCTCTATCCGGAGAAGAGGCCTGGAAAGGATCGATTATGGTGCCGTCGGTATTTGTTCCTCCGACATCGATACCAATCCGTAGGCGTCGTGATGGTGTGCCTGAAGTCATGATGAAAGACTAGGCGCTCAAGGCCGAGATGCTGACTGACGTCAAGGATCCAACTTGGATGTTGTAAAGAGTAGCTTGTCTGGATGTGAGCCTAATGAGATAGAATATGTACCTGACAGGTGAATGGATGGCTCCCGATGCCGGCGTCCGGGATGTATTCCTTCAAAATGGCTCGGTCTCCGTCGGGTGGGCAGACAGGCCGGGTCACCTTCAGCTGTGGGGTCCCGACATGATGGAAATGGCACTTTCGTATCTGCATGCATGTATGGATGCCAAGACCCGAGTTCCTTGAAAGATTATCAATTGTGGAGAGCGAGCTGGTGTCTTGATCAAGATTGTATTCGGGATGCAGAGAGGAGAAGGCCAGAGCCGAATGTTGGTATTTTTCTTTAAAAATCATGCCCATTCCAAGTCAAACGAAGACTGCAATTGCCGCTACGGCTTATCAATCTGTATAGCCGGCTTCCATGTGAGAAGCATCACCACGCATGGAACGGGGAGCAGGTCACGTGATGCCAACAAGATGTCGAGCAGCCAACCTAGAGTGTCAAAGATTCTTCATCTTTAAAAGTGCCCTATATCAGACAAGCTTTCTAAGATCTAAGTACCTGGGTGATTAGATGGTGTTCCTCTTGTTACCCTTTAACTACCTATTAGGACAACGTTTTGACTTGTAAAGAAGGGAGTTACTTGGTTCATGCATCTTAAATGGAAGCGTTCTCAACGATCTTTTGTGCTAACTAGCTAGTTGTGCATTTGGCCAGATCTAACATGATAAACTCGACCAGACTCATGTTGGCATTTCTGACTGCCCAAAATGGCATGTATTTTGGCCTGAAACCCATTTCCTTGTCCTCAAAACGCTTTTGCTCAACACCATAAGATATTCATCAATGTTCTGGTGTCTAGACTGAGAAGGTGGTATTGGAAGAAGCTGGCAGGCAAGCAAGCATAGGAGAACCCATTTCCTTAGTGACCGATTCAAGAGGGGTTCTGCTAAACACCCAGAAGCTGCATTCGGTAGTGCAGAGAGATAACAGCAGGGGTATCGAGAAGAATGGCGTTGTTGTTGCCACCATGCCGAGATGAAGTCCTTTCGATCCTGTGTGGTTGAGATGAGTACCCCCTTAAGAGGACGTCTTCTTTTCGCTCCCTTCGCCGTTCTTCGCTGTTTCGTTCCCGTCTTTGTTCTCGCGTTTTGGCTGACTCCACTGCTGCTTCCTCTTGTTCCTCCTTTGGGCGATTATACTACGCTCCAAGTCTTTTGATATCCCACCCGAAGGTTTGACAGTTGTAGGATCTTCAGCGTCTTTCTCCTTCTCCTTCCCCTTCTTCCTTGGCTCGCTCTTATTGCGCCGAACATATTTGGCAGCATCGCCTGCACTGAGGACAGATGCGAGCTTCTTTGGCGTGGTGATTATAGCTATTGTGGCCTCTTCAACAACACCGCTGTATTCATCAGAGGAATAACCCTCTTCCTCTTCCCCTGAAAGATTGTCCTCTGCAGGGTTGTCCTTGCCCGAGGGCTGCTTGTCGTCAGCAGACATGTTGTCTGTCAAAGATCAAGGGTATCACTGGGGACTTTGTTAGAGAAGATGGGGTCTCGTGACTTAGCAGATATCTCAACGAGGTTCGTCGAAATGAAGTTTGTCGCGAAGAAAAGGCGAAGAAAAGGTTTCAGGATGTTCAGAGTTGCTCGGAGTAGCTAAATACCTTCACTCAAACAGATTCTCGCGGAGACAGACGCTCATAATGGGAACCACCCCGTTGCAAATTAGGGAACAGCAATGGGGATTGAATCAACTATTCAAACGATGGTAGTGAAGCTTATTTAATGTTGTTTTAAATGCCGACAATCCCTTGTTCTGGTATTCTGTATATGGGCAGCAAGGTACAGGTTTCGTTCACTATGGCTAATGGCGAACACAACACAACACTGCAGAACACAACTCGCTTGGGATTGTTTGCTTGAAGAATACAAGGAAATACTGAATGAAAACGAGAGGAACGTTTATTGGACTCCATTCTGTTCGATGGCTGTCGAAGTTCGGACTGGTCAACTCTGCGTTACATATGTAGATAGGGTAAATGTAGAGATTTCGAAGGAAAAACAACTTTCATCATCGGCTTTGTTCGATGGAAAAATATTACAAGCATTGAACAAGGAGTCAATAGAACAGATGATCATCGTTGGGGATCCTAAAATAGCTCCATTCACACAATGCTTCAACGAGCAACCATCCATGTAATTCTCCACTGCAACTTAGCTTGCAGCTGACGGGTCAATTAGGCCGTTGGGCGTTAGCTGGGTTGTATTGAAGTCGCATGATGTGCAGACCATAAGTAAGTGCTTATGCAGACGATGTTTTTCTCAAAAACATACCTCTTCTTATATATTGCAAAGCGAGTATGGATGGCCCCGAAACTTCTCTCTATCTGCCGCTGGGCGACGACCAAATACGCCTCATCACTATACACCCTCATTTAGTAAATGGTTTGGTCAGCTGCTCTCTCGACACATTTTCCCTCACAGAAACGAACTCCGTATTCAAGCAATTTCTTCACAACTACGACTCTCCAAATAAGCCGAGGCGGGGGCTGATCGCAACATGGCGGTCAATCCAGCGGGCCAAGGGTACCCGCCACCCTCCAGATTCCCGCTCAATGAAGTCCTTCACGCCCATGGATACTCACTGTTTCCGATACACCTGGGGAGACTTTGCTGCCATGTCGTACACTTGGGGCACAGATCAGGTGGGAAAGATCATTGTCAACGGCCAGGAAATGACGGTGACCAAGAACCTCGAGGATGCGCTGCGAGAGCTAGGCAGCGACGGTGGCCGTTTCGCCAGAAGATACAAGCTATGGGTTGATGCGATATGCATCAATCAATCTGATATTGAAGAGACAAGCGAGCAAGTGGCCCGTATGAGAGAAATCTACAGCGAGGCATGGGCGGTGGTGGCCTGGCTAGGGCCGGCTGGAGACGAGAGCGACCAAGGAATCCGTCTCCTCTCTGCTCTCTCTCGCCTAGATGACAAGGAAAAGGACGATTTGACCGATCTGCTCGAGCAAAATCCCACCATGTTTGGAGAGTTTGCCTTTTATGGTCTTCACAGCCTCATGAAAAGAAGATACTGGTGGCGGCTCTGGATCATCCAAGAGCTCGTCATGGGATCCAAGTCGACCATCTTGCGGTGTGGAGGAGACACTCTTGACTGGGAAACCTTTAGCCGCGGAATCTCATCCCTGTATCATGGAGGCCTATGGTCTGCCAAAGACTGGCTCTTGAAGGGCGAGATGAAGAAGAAGCTGGCCAAAGAAGACCCACGCTGGGTGACAGCCAGTATTCATCTTGTCCACCAAAACATACGGCCTTTGAGCGAGTTCGAGTTCCAAGGAGGCGAGAGACAGGGCATGAGGAAGTTGCTCGAACTCGCCATGTCAGATAGCCGCGAGGTGAAGGACAAGGTCTTTGGCCTACTTGGAATGATGGAGCCCAAAATTGCAAAGCGTATCATTTGCAAGTACTCCAAGTCAACGGCAGAGATCTTTAGTGCCACTTCGATTGCTTTCATAGAGCACTACGGCAATCTGGAACCGCTCAGAGAAGCGAACCCGTGGGGAGAGGCTGATACTCCATCATGGGTAGTTGACTGGACTTGGAACGGGAGGCTGCGTTACTCGAAGCCTGAGAGCGTCTTTATAGGGGCTTTCTGGACTCCAGGGACTCCGGAGCCACGAGCCGAGACCATGTACTGCGCAGCTGGCCACCGAGACACGCTGTGCTCTGTGTTCTCCAACGGGAAGCTATTGAAGTGCAAGGGGGTTATAATAGACAAAATCTGCGGCTTGGGGGCGTGCGAACGAGGCTACTTTGAATGGGATTCGTCGTCCATAGTCCAGCCGACAGAGTGGCAGAGTGTCTATGACGATACAGCCTGGGCTCTCTGCAGAGCGATGCTACTTGGACGGGTGTCAAACGGAGAGCACGTTAGCAAACGCCACTGTGCTCTCCTCAGCCTCCCAAGAACATACGAGACGGCCTTCAAGCAGTTTGAGGCGCTGGGGTGGACCTGGATGAAGGAGCAGGAAGCCTACTACTTCCGATGGGTGAGGTGGCACCAGGCCCACGACGGAATCATCATGGCCGGTAAATCTCTCGGGGATTATTTCACGGACAAGGTCCCGTGCAACGCGTCGGAATTTGATTACGCAGAGGTCTTCCTGGCGGCCGACCGCACGGGCATGGGAAGACGGCTCATGTTCACTAGCGGAGGGTACATGGGATGGGCGCCTGACAACGCGTACGGGTCCTTGCAGGACCAGATTTGTGTTGGCGACATGGTTTGCATCGCCTATGGTTGCAGCACGCCGTTGGTGATAAGGCGCGTGGAGGATAAGTACCACGTCCTTGGGGAGGCATACATTGAAGGCTTGATGGATGGAGAGGTGATAGACTTGGTGGAGAAAGGGGATCTTTTCGAAGAAGAGCTCATCTTTAGTTGATACTGCTTCAATAATCTAGATTCATAGATGAAACAAAGCGGAAAGCAGCATACAGTGGTTTGTTGAAACCGAAGCACAAAGAAAGTCGTGGAACAAAGGCAGTGCACTGGCTGTCAGAGTTGCCTTTGATTCTCTATCTATGTTGAAACCAGCTGTCCATCGGCAGCCCTGGTGAGGCGGGCTTGAAACTGCTGACTCAGCCGCCACGCACCGCCACTTCCCCAATCGCCCGTTCACAATCCCAGCTGCGCATCGCAGGCGCCGCAGCTCCAGCTCCGTCATCACCCAAGCCTGTCTACGTACGCTATCCGTACTCTTACTTACATTGCCACCATTCTTGCGTCGTCACCTTCTCCAGGCATCGATATTTCTCACTGGCGAACTTCTTTATTTTTCGACAACAAACTTCTCCTTCGTGTTGCCCTGTTCCCCGAAATTATGGTCAAATAAGCGCCCTGCTTGCGATAGGTCTGCTGGGTTCGATCGTTCAACAGCTTCGCCTCCTCGAAGCGCACCCGACCCTTCTTCTCCAGACCAGCCCAAACAGACCGGGTGCTTGACAATCCGACTCTCTGCATCTCATACCGACCCTCGGCGTTTTCATCAGTTTCACAGCTACGTCACACAAGACCACGACACAACAACTGCACACGGCAGTCCAACAAGTCCACCCCGCAATAGCTCCATTCAAACGACGCCCTTCTTCAACATACGATCCGAACCGACTCACCCCGACACCCTCATTGTCTGCGGACCTAGAGGTAGAAATAATAGACCGGGCGCGATATTCTGACACTTTTCTCTGCATCACCCACCATGGCGATAGATTACGACATCAACCCCCAGCGCGACCTCGATGATGGAACCTACGCTGCTTTGCCCGGCACGACTCCCGGTGAGTTTGTGCAGCAGCATGCAACACCCATGAAGGGGAGGATGAGGAAGGATATCGAAGGTAAGATCCCTCTTTTGACTGACTTACGGAGTCTAATGTGGGCGCCATAGGATGCCACCCCTCGAGATGGGTCCACGAGCTACTGAACAACGACTTTACTAATTGCGATCTCTTCGACCGAGCCCGAGCTGCCAACTTGAATACGCCGTATGCATGGCAGCATACCCATCGTCTCATGATCAATGGAAACCAAAGCTTCTGCACAAACACAACCCGGCTATTGTCGTCGGTATGCCTGGACTGCCACTTCCACTTTGTGTTCAAGATGTCATGGGAGGAGGAACATGCTGCGCATGTGTGCAGCCCCCGCCAAGCCCGCTGGCCCGTGAGAGATGCGCAGTTCCCTTGGCATCACCTTGTCTGGGCTGGGTCAGACACCGAGATGAATCTGGTCAAGGAAAGCTCCAAGTACTATCCTATTCTCGCTCGCGAGTACTTCGTCTGCTCGGCGCCGCCATGCACATTTCAAGTCACTCTTGAAATCTCGGAACCTCGCATGGCGTCTTGGTGGATTGAACTGCTGCTCGACCACAATACTATCCGGGAGAACCTGCGTTTCGCCAAGGAGCAGGATCCAGAGCGCTATGCAGTAGCAACAGAAGACTGGGCGGAACAGGCGCCTATGAATCTCAACACATACCTGAAGAATCTACTTGAGGCAACATCGCCCGAGAAGCCGCGGAGCATATCGAAGAGGAACAAGCGGTTCTCTGTTCTGTTTGGACCGCGCTGCTTCTCCATCTTCAGAGAGTTGGAGTTTGAGGAGACAGTGGACGAGCAGGATGGGCTCGACGGAGGGTCATTCACCCCTCCGCTGCCATCACCCCCAGGTGGACCATCCGGTGCCACCGAAATTGGCACCTACCGAGGATTTGTTGAGGATGTCAGATCCGAAGTTCAGTGCATCATCCACAGAAGTGGTGAGCCTGCTGAGCTCTGTACTCCTGGCCTTCATGCAGACCTGGGATGTGTCGAGGTGACCAATACCAATGACATCCACTTGGTGAACATCCGACGATACACGTTACTGGGCGTTCTTCCTAACCAGCCCAAAGAGATCGTGGTCAACGCTTACAAGCGACAGTGGGAGCTCATGCCTAATAAGCGAAAGGAGCTTATCGACGCCCTCATGGGGATTGCTAATGACCTTAATGACGAGCAACTCTCTGATTACGCCGCCACCCAATCTTCTGTGTTTGACAGTCAGCTCTCGGCACAAGCACAATCTAACAGCGATGACGATGGGGTAGTGTCCCAAGCGTTGGCTTTTCTTGGCTTGCAACCTCCCAACAGATACAATGCTGAGACGCTGGTTGCAGCATTCCGCCAAAAGCTGTCCCAAGAGCCCAAGATGGCCAACAGCGCCCGTCAAATGCTTCTCCTGATTGCCCAGGCTTCAACAGACGACACCTACCAGGCAATTCTGCTCATGGAAGCCAACGGAAAGATGTCTGTGGCAACGGCGAAGGCAGTCTTGGGGATGAAGGAAGATGGTAGTTTGGGGCCCGAAGTTGTTACGGCTACCAGAACCAAGGTAAATCTAAAAAATTAATATTCGTCCTGAAATCCGGATCTAACAGAGTACACAGATTGCATTGAGCAACGACAAGGAAGAAAAGGCAACCTATCTGGATGCTCTTGAGGCGATTGCGGATCTCACAAACGCAATAGACCTCAAGCAGCTTGTTGCCACTCAACGCCAAGAAAACGGAATCGAGATCCCAAAGGGAAGCGCTGTTCCGGATGCCTCAGGTCGGCCAGCCAATTATGACTTGCCAGTCGGCCTAGAGAACATCGGCAATACCTGCTATCTGAACAGTCTTTTGCAGTATCTATTCACTGTCAAACCCGTTCGAGACATTGCGCTCAACTACGAAAATTTCAAGTTGGAGTTGAATGACGAGAGCATCAAACAGCGATTGCTTGGCGGAAACAAGATGCAGATGGACCGCGGCGAGGCTGTGGTTGCTCAGGCTTGTATGTTTGAACCCGTTTCTAAGTTTCTCCCTTGACTAATCGGTCTCGCAGTTGCCCAAGAGCTCTCTGATCTATTCAACAATCTCGAAACGTCAGACAAAGTCGCGACTCGACCCTCACAGAGGCTGGCCAACGCTGTCCTCTTATCTACCCACACCCTTCTCAATGATTCAAAGTCGGCCGAGCCCGTTGCAGGGCCCAAGCCACCACCTCTTCCCGCTCGTCCACCCCCTGAGCCTCCAGCCAAGAGCTCTGGCGACGTGGAGATGGCGAACGGAACTGTCAAGGAGGAGCGTGATCCAGTTGAGACGGCTAGTACCGTGAGCTCGCAGACGCTGGTCGAGGATGGCTCTGATAATTCGTACGAGAAAGTTGAAGTCCCGTCGATGGCGACTGGTGACCAAACCGCGGATACTGTGATGGTCCTCGGGGAAGGCGACTCCCCTGCTGATACTGTTCGGCCAAGTCTTAAGAGCACCGAAACCTCTGAGACAATCATCAAAGGTGTTGACGGAACAGCCAATGAAGAGCAAAACGCCGATGTCAGTATGGCTGATGCCGACGAACCGCAAACAGTTGACCATAAAGTGTTGACTGCCCTGGAACATCAAAAGAGATCGTCGGGTACTGATCAGCAGGATGTGGAGGAGGTGATGGGGAGCATTCTGAACAGACTCCAGGCAGCTATCCGGCCATCATCTGTCGATGAATCAACTGGCATCCAGTTGGAAAAGATCATGGAGACATTCTTCGTCACGACAATCAACTATACCAAGAAGTTTGACGACAAGACCTACCAGAAGGAGATCAGCTTTGACCGATCCATCACTGCATTCCCAGCTCCGGAAGGGTCATGTTCGCTGTATGACGCGCTGGGCCGGAACTTTGACCAGCAAATCATCGAAGAAAGCAAGCTTTCACGATACACGGCGATCAAGACGCTCCCGCCCGTGCTCCATGTTCTTATTCAGCGGTCCCAGTCCATGGGTAGCAAGAATGGCAACCCTGTAGAAATCCCTGAGACGCTATATCTGGATCGGTACATGGATGCTCCGCACGACTCACCCACCTTCCAACAGAGGGTCCAAAGCTGGGCGGTTGCCAGCAGAATATCGGACTTGAAGGCGCAGAAGGCTCGGACGGAAGCCGTCATTCCTACAGGACCGTTCCTCGAGTCCTGCGGAGAAGAGGAGCCCACACCCGTTGTCAATACGGCTTGGGCTGAAGACGACACCATGGAGGATGGTGTCCTTGATTTTGAAGAGAATTGGGATTTTGATGGACCAGTGGATGACGGTTTCCTTCTGGTAACCCATCCAACCAACGGCACGCCGCCCACTACCAAGGTCCCTGTCAAGCCGCAGGACATCGAGTTGACGGAACGTAGTGTTCGGGAGATGATGACCAATGAGCTGCGGCAGAGGGAGGAGGACCTTGAGAAACACCACGCCGGGCTTAAGAACATCCCGTATCGATTGCATGCCGTCATCTGTCACCGAGGCCAGCTGATGTCTGGTCACTACTGGGTGTGGATACACGACTTTGAGCAGGACGTGTGGCGCAAGTACAATGACTCCAACGTGGACGTGAAGCGCAACACAGACGAAGTGCTTGCGACCTTGAGCACCAGCGGCGAACCCTACTTCCTCTGCTACGTCCGAGACGAGGACAAGGATGCATATGTGAATGTGCCCAGACGACAAAGGCCGGAGCAAACCACGGATGCCGACGGTGATGTTGTTGTCGCCAACAACGAGGACACCCCTGCAGTTGAGAATCCACAAGACTTTTCACCCCCATTTGGGCCACAGAAGAGCGACTAGGAGTTAGAGAGACAAGGGCGAGTGAGGAGAATCATACTGAAGCGGTCGCCAAGATGGAGCAATCGGCCACGGACACCTCCTAAACTCCGACGCCTCCTCCCGCGTGTCGATACTGTGAATCCTACCGACCTACCAGATAGACAGGAGGAGGGCGAGGACCCTAGCAAGCCGGCAAGGGACCCGACGTTGGTTCGAGTGTTTGAAGGCATAGATTTGTTGTAAAGCCCAGGATCAGGATGGGAACTTGGGACGGCTTGAGTGGTTGGAGACGATTTGTATTGGTTGGAGTAGGGGGCGTTCGGAACCGGAGCATCGAGCGATAACCATACCCATGACATGAGATGCATTCACGAAGCGATAGTTGTGACAAGACAAGACAAGAAAGACTAGGGGACGATTTGACTAGCAGTAAATTGAAAAGTTTATTGAAACGGGGCCATCCCTGGTGATAACAGTGTTGAAGGGCGGCCGATGTGGTTGCTATATATCGTTGGCGGATCATGAATCTGATTTGATGAGATAGATGGCGACATTTATCGGCCAGTGAAGACAGGCTTCCTCTTCTCCTGGAAGGCCTTCAGTGCCTCGTGCCTATCCTCGGTGTTTACAACGCGCTCATACATCTTGTTCTCAACCTCTTCCCTGGCCCAAGCAACAGCCTGGAGGGCTGCCCTTACACCAACGGGTCCTCCCTCACAAATCTCCTGAGCGAGCCTCACAGCCTCGCTGAGGGCACCCTTCCTGGCTTCTCCGAGAATATCGGACCCGCCGCGCTCGTCCTCAGGAACAACCTCGACAAGGCGATCAGCGATGCCGAGGAAGTAGGCCTCGGGGGCGGCGACCCGGCGGCCGGTTAGGATGAGGTCGCGGGCGCGAGAGAGGCCGATGAGGGCGGGCAGACGGTGGGTGCCGCCGGCGCCGGGGATAATGCCGAGGCGGGTCTCGGGGAGACCAACGGTGGCGTTGGAGGATAGGACACGGAAGTGGGTGGAGAGGGCGAGCTCGAGGCCGCCGCCGAGGGCTATGGAGGAGATGGCGGACACGGTGGGGATGGGAAGGTTGGAGAGGGAGTTGAGGGTGCCGCGGAGGTTGGTGAGGAAGTCGGCAGTGCTGCAATTGAGTCAACATGTGTGTAGTTGAGAATACCCGAGGGAACATACTCTTGTTGCGAAAAGCCCCGACGCTCCTTGAGGTCGGCGCCGGCGCAGAAGCAAGTATCAACGGCGCTGGCGAGAACGAGAGCTCTCGTGGGACCCTTCTCATCAACGCCAGCAGCGCCGCCGAAGCGCTTCACCGGCGGCAGCTCCTCGCCATTGGGGCCATACTGGCTGTGGACGGCGTCGACCTCGTCGCGCAGAGAGGCGAGGAGAGCCTTGGAGATGGCGTTCCGGGCCTTGGGCCGGTTGAGCTCGAGGACGCGGATGTGCCCGGTGCCCGGGGCGGGCAGGTTCGTTACGCGGATGAGAGGCTCGGCCGCAGACGAGTAGAAGCGCCGCAGGGTGCGAGTGGTTATAAGGGAGAGGCGAGGAGGCATCGTGGGGAGGTCAATTGGGTGGTGGTGGGGGAAGGTCCTGGAGTTGTGGAGGGGGGGATGTGATATAATGACGTCGGCTGTTGTCGGTTTATGCTCTCTTTTTTTGGTGGTTTAGCCGTGGGTAGCTTAAGCCGACTGAGAGCTGCGATAAGCCGATAATAGGTGGTTGTCAAGATGTGGTTCTTTTTTATATGAATTTGTATTCATTATCCTTTCTATATGACTTTGGACTTGATATTCTGCTGCTGTTGTTTATCAATTGGCCAACGGATGCATTCACCGTATGATATAGATGCATCATGGAGCCGGTTTCGGTGG
>JAANQP010000678.1:0-37553 GCA_011320165.1 Fusarium protoensiforme | reverse complement strand
GGAGGGTCCTGTATCGGGCAACAATTTGTCAGCCTCTGCAGAGGATCAGATTAGATTATCAGCGGCAACGCTAGTCGGCCTCAGGCACAGGAGGCAAATGTCATTCTGCCCCCCCGTGTATGCCCGCAGTCTGTACAATCAGGCGGTTCCGGAAGCTCTAGATCCGTGGTTGACGGCGGCGGCGGCGGCGGGGGGGGGGAGTGAACACCGAAACGGCAACTTGCGGCGGATTACGCCGCATGAACGGCCGCGTCTTTTGTCGAATTCGTACAAGAGGTACCGCATTTTCCGGGGGAATGACGTTCGGGTTCCTGGACCGAGCCGAGCAAAATTTTCTCTATTTGATTTGTAAATATAGCAGAGAATAGCAACTATTCGAAACCCTTCCAAGTGGCGATTTCGGCGAGATCCGAGCTCAACCCCATGACTCTCGGGAACGCCTGCTTTGCTGAATATTGATGCCTTTCCCGAACCGACCTCAAACAAATGCCACGTGGATTTGCCTGACAAGCACGGGTCAAGCTAAACTTGACCAGCATCCATGGAAGTCATGGAAAGCCAAAGAAACAATCAATCGACAAGTCTCCACGCGAGCATGAAGTGGGGGGGCTGAAGCGGTGGGATTGATGGCCTCCAGCCCATCGAGCCAGGATGCCCATGACAAAAAAGGATTGAATGATATCCTGCTCAAATCTCGATGCTGAGACTACTTGAATAAGTTGAGTTTGAGCCATTCCCCGAAAAGGCAGGTTAATTACACACGCTTCACCGCTGGACGGAGCTCCTCGGGAGTTGGTGTTGTTGACGCCGGCAGTCGGCGGCCAGGAACAGGCCATGATTGAACCCTGGTGGTTCATTCTTGGAAATCTCAGCTGATCTGGACATGCTGTTGCTTCAATTGAGTGAGGGGTTCCCCGACTCCGCAGAGAGAGCTTGACTGCAGCACTGGGGTCGGTATCATCATCATCATCCACCTCAAGATTGCAGTTTACTCTTCTTGTCGATTATCAAACATGGCAAGCTTAGTATATGATCTCTGATATTATTTCATATAATACAGGTGATTTGTGTTGACGTATGGTAGGATGTTTTGTCAAGCTTGTGTGCTTGAAGGCTATGCTCGTCAATCACTCTGTCCAACAAGAACACTCTGTAACCTTGTACTACCAAATGTTACATAAATATGTACCATTCTTCCCTCTCTTCAATATAATCTCATTCATGGTTCATGCCGTCTACGAGGAGTCATTCGATGCCGACGGCTTAGATCCACGATGTGGCGGTCGACCAAGTCATTATAGGGCGGTCCCACAAGCGAGGCTCTTCAAGTCAGATTGACCAGATCCTGTATCAAGATGTCTAAAGTTAGGTCCATATATACACAGTCTTGGGGTCTCTGTTAATCGGCCCTCTCGTTGAGACATCAGTCCACCTCCCTGACCCTATGCCTCGTCACTTGGCTTGCCGCTCTGAGAACACTCGGCCAGGAGGTCAAATTAAGCTATGTCAAGTTCCACTTCAGCATCTAGGGCTAGCTATCTAGATCTTCTGCCGTAAGCAATTCGGATTGGTCGACCAGTTCAATGGCGACATCAAGGTCGCCAGGAGCCCATGGTGCACCTAGAACATAGAAGGATTCACGCATTGCTTGCTCAAATCTCAATTTATTCTAGGTCAATAATCCTTGGATACCTTCTATGGATGTTTTAATCTCACACCAGATTACAAAAGGCGACCCTCTAGTTTGACATCTGACCGGATGCTTGACCTGTCAAGCGGGAAATTTGGAAGAAATGTGCCAGGCTTTAGCGTTCTGCATGCCCATTCCAATAATATCCCTATTCTTATATTCTACTTCTATCGCTCAATTTTTATATAGCCTCGAGCATAGTTATATGGCGTTGTGTCTTGGGGAGCAATGGTTATTAGCACTTCTATGGAACTCACGCAGCAGGAGTGCACCCACCTCATATGGACTCAAAGAACTTTATTTCAAGTATCTATCTAAGATTTCCTTTCTAATTATTTAGTGACTGGCCTAGATATAAGGTAGAAAATCCTCCCTCTGAGCCTGAGTGATGATCCCTGCTCTTGTTGTTCCAGGGACGCCCAGCTACTTGATATCTGGTACTCTCCGTCGCCGCCCAGCTGGGCCACTAACACTCTACTACTCTGTTGACGATACGTTTACGTCTGAGGCGCCCAATGAACCAGCCCATTGGCCCTATTTACTCTTCCGGGCCTTGCTCTTCAACTCAACCATGCTCCTCAATGAGACAACTACGGATGGTGACGACCTGCCCGAGACACTGCGCAATCTCACCACAAAGAAGCAAGGCTTATGGACAAGAGCCATCAATACCGACGGAGTCGAGGTTTTCAGTGCCACTGAATGCTACTTCAACAATGCCGGGCCGCGGCTGTACAACGTCACCATGTCTGGCCGTGGCATCCCGTCTGAGCCCACTGGAGACTGGCGCCGTAGCCCCGGTCATGAGAACCAGACCGGTATTCTTCATCAGATGGGTGTCGGAGCTACCTTTGAACATCGTGGTATGTTGGAGCTCGCCATGGGTTCTCCCGAAGCGTACAGGCCCTACAACAGGCCCTTCACCCCTATGGCTCTAGAGACCTCGACTACCTCATCTGACCCCGTCACCCAATTCTCATGGGCCTTTAGCGACTCCTGGAGGACCACCACCGCCATGGGCTCGGTGAAGCTCCCGCACCCGGCTCACTCATCCGTCTTTCAGAGCATCATTCAACAGACTGAGGATCCAGCCCGGGCATTGCAGGCCATGATGACTCGACTGTACCAGATGCAATACTATGGTTTTCTGCCAGACTTTGATTTCAAGTAAGCCACCGAGACGATATACTCAACCGAGAGGCTCATCCCGTCACGGTGGACAGGGCTTCTCATCGTCTTCTGCCTCGTGGCGGTCCACCTCTTGCTGGTCTCGATCACGACGGCGCTCTTCCTTTTTTCGAACGAGGGGTTCTGCGCTTGGGAACATCTGGCAGGCCGTCTCCCAGATGGCATCTCCCGAAACGAGGCAGATTCTCGAGTCGACAGATTCCAAACGAGATGACGAGGTGAAAGCCTGCCTCAAGGCGATGGGTAAGGATGCTGGGGTCTATGGCTTGTCGCGGTCAGTCGAGACGGGGAGGATGGAGATTCAGCTTCGAGAGAGGAGAAAGGAGATTATGGACTCGTAATTGTTACCGCGAAGCATAGATTTGAGTGCGGAACTGTCGGCACTACTCATATATAAACGATGATGGACTTGAATGTTCTTTATTCTTACAAGAACTCGTATTACACATATTCCACCCACACAGCCTTGGCTAGGCTGTCCAACTTGGCGCAATGCTCAACTCCAATGTAACAGCCCAGCTCATCACGCTCCTTTCCGCATATTACCCCCTATCGCGTGCAGCCTCCCCTTGAATGAATCGTCGTAACTATGCCACAGGAACAGGAGCAGGAGCCTCGGTGCCAGAGGCGGATCTGCTGCCGGGAGGAGGGAGGAACATGGGGAGGTAGGTGACGGCGAGGGACATGACTGC
Source organism: Fusarium protoensiforme (assembly GCA_011320165.1). Lineage (NCBI taxonomy): Eukaryota > Fungi > Ascomycota > Sordariomycetes > Hypocreales > Nectriaceae > Fusarium > Fusarium protoensiforme. The sequence continues at coordinate 33,983 of JAANQP010000678.1, read as the reverse complement.
CAACCACGTTAGCATGAGTTCTTGGTTACCAACAGCAGTTCTTGCAGGTGAAACGTACTCGACATGCCGACGGAAAAGTATCCAGGCGTGGTAGAGTTCTTCTTGGACTCCTCGCTCTCGCCCAGCCAGCTCTGAATGGAAAAGACAACAGCGGCCCTGATTGATTCCCCAACTCGTTAGCATTCTCGTTCGTGCATCAATCGTCGCATCGCCATCGCGCCACCTCTCTCCTTCATCAGGGGGAAAAGGCCCACGTACCATCCTACAAGCTTGTTTCGCGTAAACATGGCGGCCATAGGCAGGGTCGTGGACATTGTCGAGGAGAAGTCGGTCGAGTCGCTCGAAGCCTTGGGCTCCTGGTAAGGGACGACTGTTGTCCTTGGGTTAGCTCCTAGTCGCATCATGGAATCGCATCGCGATGGAGTCATTCTCCGTCGGGCAGAAGAAGAGAGGGGGTCTTGGAAGTGACGGGTGGTAACTCACTCAGGTCAGCTCGTCGAGCATCCTTTGAGGGGGCCATGATTGCTGCTGTGGAGGAACACGGTGACGAAGACGGAGATGCGAGGTTGTCGCAATTTAGTTAGCTTGCGACCTGTCGAGTTGAGTTGAGATGGGGGAGGCTTGACGAACTGTGGCTGTGGCACATTGTTCGTGTGGGGAATGCGCTATACTATATATAGCTAGGTGTGGCGTTGCTTCTTGACACCTACCTAAATAGGAAATGGGTCTGATGCCCCCACAAAACGACATCCACCAAGACTTGCATCATGAAGAACAAGAATAGTGATTGAAGCAATTATCATTCGCGACACACTTATTTCATCTTTTATAGAGCCCTCGACGGGGCCTGTTCCGAGAGGGGATTGCACCAGGCAGCGTAACAATGGTCGACACAGGCGCCGCTGCATCATGAGCGTGTATATACATGACAACGGGTATCCTCCCAAACCTTGCGTCAACAACATCAGCAATATATCAGATCATCACAATCCACCCGTAACCCATAGTCAGTCCCTTAACATGCGCTCAATTCCATACAGTCCCGCGCCAAAGATCCAAAAGCAAAAGACAATCCCACAGAAGAAACGCCGAAACATGCACTTTGCTTGTCAAGCCAGAAGAGGGACTCGACCTACTCCACCCTGATGATGACCTTCCACTGCAACGCCCCGGCCTCGCGAATTGCGCAGGCCAGACATCCTCTCTTGCGCCGGCTGATGATGGCATTCCAGCCTTTTTGAGCACAGAGGGCTCGGACCAAGATTTCCATGTCCGAGCCAAACTGTCGCTTTCGTGACTCAAAGTGCATCTGTTCCGCCGCCGGGAAACTGCCTCGTCGCTGAACAATGTTGTACTTTGAAGTGAGTCTCTCGATGGTCGGAGACTGAGGAACCTCGGATAGGTTGGTGATACAATCGATGACAAGCACACGCTCGCTGCCCATCCGCGAAGGCGAGCGACGGTGAGTCTGAGGGACCGCAAGCAGCTCTGAGAGCGGAGCGTGCTGTCTCTTCAGGAGCTCTGAGATGTGCATAACCGTATAGTTGTACCACTTGTGTAAGGGATGGCCTAGACGTTTGGTTAGTCATGGTGACAAGTGAAATCATCATTGCTTCATACCTGTCCTGTGTGCCGGGCGAGAGCTCTTGCCCAGCATATCAGATCCCGAAACATCAATCTGCTGAATCGTTGGGCTGGACGGAGACTTTAAGAAGCGAACGCGATGCGATGGTGAGCATGGATGCGCAGTGACAAAGCTGATATCGTAAGAGAGGGAGAAGGAGAAATCCTCAGGCGCGAATCCGTCAATCGAAACACCAAAGTTGATGTTGGCGGGGAACGAGAGGAGTTCGGGGTCCTTGGTGTTGGAGCCCGCGAGCGAAGCCGACTTGGCGAAAGGCGTAGCCTGGATGGAGTTGGCGGGAGCAAGCAGTTCCAGCGACCGCAGCGTAACGCTCATCAACGGCGGAGGAGTAGAGTAGTTGTTCTCGTGGGGGATGATAAAGTCGGCAGGGAGCACAGAGTATTCGTCGGCATCTCCCAGGATCGAAGACTCTCGCTCTACTCGCTTCTTTGCCCAGAGCCTCGCCTTCTTTCCAAGGTGAGCATGATCCTCTGACACCATGCATGTTAGCATTCTTGTGCTTGAGGATTGATGACCCAAGTTAAACTTACCAGCTACGTCTTCAACTTCAATGTTGACCCAGCCCTCGTCGAGACCGAGGGGCAGAATGTCGCTAGAGACCCATCCCATGCACTCGGCAGATCCCTTGCCAGCTGCGATGACTCGGCCAACAATGCAGGACGTGCTCCAGAAACTCTTTCCAGAGTATACAAAGCCGCCACATAGATTGGCAAACGGGCCCAACTTTGCCATGGCATTCTTATCATTCTCGAGCAGGGTAGCCATCAAGAAATGATACACGCCTTCACCTGGAAGCATCAATCCAAAGATGTATGATTTGGAAAGCCACCCCGATGAATGCAGAGCAGCGGCGAGCTTCCGTCGCTGGGGTTGGGGCTGGGGCTTGTTGCCGTTCTTCTGGCCAGCCGGCCGGTCCCATGCCCCGAAGTATGATGCTCGCTTGGAGCCATTTTCCTTGGGAGTCCTGGCAGGCGAAGGAGATGGTGCAATGCCCATTGACTGACGGGCGCTCTTCGCAATGAGACCTTCGTAGGTATCAATACCGGGCCAGCGCAGCTTCTTTGCGAAATGAGTGAGACCGTCGACCTGTTGCTGTGAGTGGCGGCCCTTGATGGTGTAACTATAATTCGTGGTGGGCGTGGCCTCCTCCTGGCGTTGACGGAAGGTGAACTTGCTGACTAGCGATCCAAGCCAGCCTGACGACAATCCAGGAGGAGTAACGGTTCCCTTTGGAATAGAGTCCGAGGACTTTTCAATCTCGACGTTCTCAAGCCAGCTTCGGGCAAGATGTAACGACCACTTGACCATGGGCGTGGCAGCCCTCTCAAAGTGAACGACGTCAATGGGGCGGAAAGCTTCGACGCCATACTCCTCGCCCTCGGTGATGGCGTCTAATCGGATGAGCAGTTCGGTAGCAACAAGAATCTGCATGAGGAGCCAGTATTTCTCCTCAGCACGCTCGCCGGCACTAGTGGCATCGTGGATAGAAGAAGCGTCCTCGAGGTCGTCGTTGTCGGCGCCTCCCCAGAGGATCTGGCCTAATCTGATCCTCCACTCGACATGGGTAAAGTCAAACCAAACATTGGCAGTGCCAAGACACTTGAGAAGGGCATTGATCTGGTTGGTCAGACTGTAATGGTCGCGCTTGTCGACGACAGAATTGCAAGGACGCATGAAAGTGTGAAAGAGGTCCTGGTAAGTCTGGACAGACGTCTTCTTGCGGAGATCATTGACGCGATACAACTCGCCGTTGCGCTTGATGCGGTCGAGGATCTCTGACTCGGGGAGGCGGCGCAAGTACCCCAGTGGGGAGAGCATACGCTCGCGTGCCTCGACAATGGCCTGAGCCTTTTTGCCGACGCTGTCAAAACCCCATTGCCCTTCCTGGAGAGAATCACCGACAGCAAGCTCGAGGGCGGCCGAGTAGCCCATGGTCCCCTTCTCGAGGCCCTGCATGCTCAGCATGTTGGGGCGTTCCCGGCAGCGGATGAAGAAGTGGGCCTTGCGGGACTCGACGGCCTTCTTCTGGGCGGCGGCATCATGATTGAGATCGCGGGTGAGATGAGGCCATGCAGTGAGGCCGCTCCAGGCCCTGTCCTCGATCTGAACGTGGTCGGTCAGGTCGCGGATCTCCAATGCCTCGTCAAAGGGGAAGGCGACGCTGGGATTGGGGGCGCCAGAACAATGACCCTCGCTGCGGGCAAAGTACTGGGGGGCGCCCGAGAAGAGCTTCTCAATCTCAGACTCGGAAAGGGTGGCCATGATTCTATCCAGCTTCAGAACGGGCGTGGGCTTTGGCTTTGACGGGGGCGAGCTGGCATTGTCTGGCTCAGAGCCCGGGTTCGGCGGCGGAGGAGGAAGGGGCTTGTTCTGGTCCGGTGGTGAACGCGGGGAAGCAAGAGTCCTTGGTGAGTGTGACGGCGACTGTGACGATGAGGGTGTCTTAGAACCTTGGACTTGGACTTGGGGGGATCTGCCGTTGGAAGCTGGAACTGGAGGTGGGGCCTTGCGGCGGAAGCCTCGGTCGGGAGGAGCGGAGCGTGGCGGAGGAGAATGCGGGGAGGAAGCGACCTTGCAGGAGGGAAGAAATGTTAGTGGCACGCTCTAGAAGTAGAGAATTGAAAAGGGAAAAAAAGACAATTGGGGGACGAGACAATTGAGGGATGAAAAAAATGACAAATTCCTTTTGCTGGATAAACGGGAACATGCACGCTCGGCAGGCTTTAGACCGGCACAAGGCCAATTGCATCTCCATAATGGCATGGTGCTGCGGGATACAGCAAGAGGCGCACCGACCTGAGCCCATGGGGGGGCCATCGAGCGAGGCATGACCTGAGATCGGCCTGGCACGCGACACCCGGACCTGGGACTGGCCTTGCTTCCAGGGCTTGGTTGGCTGGGCTGAGGGTGGCCTGATGGTGCGCCATAGGGGAGGGGGGATGGAGGGGGAGGGAGACGCCAGGTTCCCCTCGAGTCAGGGATCAAATGCCACCAAAAGATGAAATGTCTCAGCGGTTATTAACAGGAAGGGCAAGGAAAAAAAAGCCTCTCTTGACTTACACGCTGCTCCCCATCGCCCTCGGCCACATTTACCCGTCCACCTCTCTCCTTGACGCGCTTCCTCGCCCGCGCAAGGAGACCCTGAAGTAGATAATCAGGCCTGGCAAAACGGCCAGTCCCCGCTGCGGATGCACCAATGGCGCCAGAGTCGTCGGCGTCGTCGTCGGCGCTGTCCTCGTCGTTGTCGTCGTTCATAGCCGCCGTTATAGTTGTGGTGATGCCCATGGCGCCCTGGGGCTGCAGCGCCCGGGACCGCTGCCGTTCATGATGCGCCGGCGCAATCTTATTCTCAGCCGATCTGTCCTTCTGCTTCTTCTTCTTCTTCCTGTCAGCGGCGTCACTGAAAGTGCTGCTCGCTGCTGGCCGCGGAGATGGCCTAGATTTGGTAAGTGGCATCGCCGTAAAGGCGCCGCTTGCGTTCCAGGGACAACAACAGCAACAGCAATGGAGATCAAACCCCGGCGCAGCGCGGGCATCCGCCGCCGAAGGTTCGGATCGGCCTCGGCGATGGTGGCGATGGCTGCCAACCTCCAAAGTGGGACGGCGCCCACAGTTCAGAGCGGGATTTGACCACGACCGAGATGAGCTGCTGCTGCTTTTGTATCAGTCGGTCAAGCCAAGGTTCCGTGTTTTCCTAATCGCTACCGCCGTCAGTCAGATGTTCTCTGCGTTGGTTCGCCCTGCCAGCTGCGAGCGGGATTGGCTCCGGCGCGCATCCAGGGTTCTCCGTCGACAATAACTCGACCCGTCTTGTTGGTTCCGGCGCATGTAATGTAATGTGCTGTATGTATGGGCAAAAGGTGTATGGATGGGGAATGCGCTCTTGCAGTGACAGGAAGGAAAATAACTCGCCGGTGACGGGGGCAAGGCCATAGTTATCATCGAACCCCCGTCTTTCTCGTCAAGACAGAAATGCCCTCCACTCGCTCGCCTGTCAGTCCACGTACGTATATTCTCAGCATATAATGCTTCCCAGGAGTTCAAGCGGCTGTCTCAGGTCGTCGGCGCACAATCCCGTGCAGCAAATAAATCCGCCGTCTGCCCCTCTCCCCGTTCCCAGGTCTCTTTATCCGCTTCTCTTCTCCCTCTCTCGTGCAACAGTCCCCACGCGTGCGCGGGTATCTGGGAGGCCAGGACGGTGGGCCGTGGTCCTTGAACCTTGGAGGATCGTGGGCCGTGGCACCTGGCAAAAGAGAGGCGACGGGGGAGGATCTGCGATTCGATTCGCGTCGATGCACACTTGCATACAACACGTACGTACGTCCCAAGGGTATACAAGACCAGAGCCAGCTTCTGTACCGGGACATCACCAAGGAACCTGGTTTATATATTGCCCACCCCGGTGATGGACCGCCTATCCATGCGCCCGCCCGTCCCATGGATGCCAGAACCCTTTCCCGGTCTGCTAAAACTGCAAACTGGCCATGGGAGATCCTCCTCTAGCCGTACCTGTCAGCCTCAGCCTCAGTCTCAACCTGGCACTGGAAGCTGCGGGAGTTTGTGGGCCTGACCCAAGGAATGCAGAGGTAAAGTGGAGGGGCTATCCGTCTCTCAACCTGGGGCCGACGAGTTTCGAAACCTCCGTCGCGAGAGAGCCGAGCCAGGAATAGGAACATCCACCGCTTCTTCCAAGTTTTCCCTTCTCTATCCTTAGGATCCCGAAAGCTTCGTCATCTTCAAACTACTAGTCGAAATCTTGAGAGTAGTATCCCCGGATGCAAGAATCGGCATTTGACGCTCGGTCATCCTGTCTTGGATGGCATCGGACTGCTTAGTTTGCCCGGGATGTTCCAGCCCTGCATAAACAGCATCCTTCTTTCAAAACGTACTACTCCGTATCCTTCTGGACGTGCGTATGTGCGTGCGCGTGTGCATGCCTTCGTCTTACATGCGCTGGCCCGTCCGTGGCGTCTTGTTTGTCCCCAACCAAAAAACCTCAGATTCGCAACATTCAGCGTTGCATGGATGTTTGGACCCGGGATTGCTGCTCAATTGTGTTGGGTTGGATCCCGATATCTAGGAAGCTAGGAAGCGTGACCTTCCATCGTCATGACCACCATGAGGCCCCTCCGTCCACTTTACGACTCCTTCGTGTTTCCACCCTCACCACCAGCATTCTCTTCATCATTGTGCGTCCATGTGAAACAACGGCCGCACCCCGCTTGCAACCGTTCGGCCCCATCAAAGCCCTCGAAACACGCGGCAGCTTGCAGCCGCGAACTCTGTCGAGCCTCGCCCGTCCAAGGCAAGGGGTAGCTGCATCGCATCCGCTTGGACCGACCGTATTAATAAAAGGCACCCGATCCGATGGGAGTACCAAGACAAAGGGAAATGGGTATCGAGATAGCCGCGAGGGCGCAAACTCCAGCCAGGCAACCCATGTAGCTTTCTGCTTTCAAACACTTCCTGCACCTCCACACTCCCCAACCTTTGAGCCGTAATTTCGTTTATGGCCTTGTGCACTCTTCGAGTCCGTTCCGGGAATGCAGTGGATGCGTGCTCCTTCTCTTTGTCAGATCATTTCACCGCCTCTCTCTCTCCAACATCCGCAGCCAGCGCAGAGTGTGCTTCGGGCATGCGGGAAAACAATACTCCAGCTTGAGCTGACCTGCGCGAGGCATTAAGCCTTCAACGTTGAAGCATTGGTAAGACATGGACTAATACACTTCCAAGCTCAGGCTGGGGGGGTATCATGCACGACGATGAGCAGGTACTTGGGATCGGGCACAATCACCAACTCCTGCTTCTTTGTTCGCAACCGTAGAAGCTTCACCTCGTCCTGTCGAGCATCAGCGTGAATCCTTGTTTAAACGTTGGTTGAGATCCTCACCTCTCCATCCAGCTCCTGGACCAAGCTCCCGGAGCTATTCACATAGTTCCACACGACCGCCGCAAACTGCTCGACTCCTTGCGTCTCGCTCTCCTCTAGCGCGGGGGCATCGTTTGAGAATGATGTGGCGGTCGAAGTAGTTCGTGTCTTGGAGGTCTTGAGGGCATCGACTTGTCCGCTGGTCTTGAGAATCGCACCCGTAGCTCGGTCAAGGACGATGCTGGCCTTGACGCCAGGCTTCTTGGACAGGCGACCAAGCTTCTCTTCGAGGGCGTCGGGCCCGTTTCCCTATCTCTCGTCAATAAATGAGTCAAATTTCCTGCTTGATTCGACATACCAAAGACGAATCGGTCATCGTGAAGTCGAAAACAAGCTTAATGTCCGTCGTGATATGTAATTGTTGCAACGGGATCGGCCCCTGGCGACGTGATTGGATTGACGCCAGCTCGGTCGCGGGGCAGGACCTCACGAGTTCTGCCGCCAAACACCGCCAAAATTTTAGAGCCCCTCCAAAGAACGAAAGTAGATCTTATCAGTCTGGCTGGATCAAACAATCTCAATCACAGCGTACAAAGAACAAAACCATTGCGTAACGTTGCAGGTCCTGACGTCTCTTTCAATCTTGCATTTCCATTTGTTCCACTACTCAAACCGGCATCATGGGTTCCAGCAACAAGAAGAAGAAGGAGAAGAAGAAGGACTTCCAGGTACGATCAAGTCCCTTCGCCTCATGATGAACATGGACTGAAAAAGTGCCCAGAAACCAAAGTTCAAGGTTGGAAAGGATAAGCCAAAAGCCTCCAACTTTACAGACACTAGTTTCAAGTCAAAAGGTGGGAAGAATGCGCACATCTATCATGTGAGGAGTGCTAACAGCCACAGCCATTGTGATGGGACAGCAGTCCCTCTCAACAGTCGCACCAGATGTCGTCCAGCAGTTCAAGCACAGTCTATCACTCGCCTCTAGATCCAAGTCCGACAAGCAACGACGAGAAGCATTGGCCTACCTCACAAGCCAACTCTCATCAGAACCACCTACCAACCCCGTGGGGACTCACGCCGTTCTCGCCACGCTACTCCCTCTCATCTCGGACAGCTCGACGCCAGTACGAAGCCAGCTTCTCAAACTTCTTAGGGTTCTTCCTCCAGCAGAGGTTAGGCACAGCGTGGAACAGGCCATCATGTTCATTCGAGCAGGCATGACACATCTTTCAGCCGATATCAGTAACGACTCCCTCGGCGTGATGGAATGGCTACTGGACGCAGCTGAGGGTGACTTGGTTTTATGTCCAGGAGGGTGGGTGAAGACGCTCAACAGTTTCTGCGCCATGATGGGATGGGCATTGTCATCGTCCAAGGCTGGGTGGTCGTCAGGGTCGCGGTCTGGTCTTCGTCCCAAGGATGCTTCGACATACGCCCGCCAGATTACCACACTATCACGGTTCATCGAGGCTGGTCTTCGACATGAGGATGAGATACCGGACGACGAATCGGAAATCTGGGACAACTTGTACAGAATCCCCCGAGACTCGAATGCTTTTGAATATCTGAACCTGTACGGTTCTCGACGCGACGAGGAGGGCGAGATGTACCCAAGCCGAGAAGCCAGACAGCGAGTGTTTCAGCGGAGGTTCTTAGAAGCGATATTAAAAGGCGCCGACCAGGCGAAGAAGGAGGGCGGCGCAACTGGGCGTGCGGCCGCTGGTCTCGACAAAGTGCTAGAAGAAGGGATGGGTGACTATGAGAGTTCGACGGCAATGGATACCCAGGATCTGTTAAGTCTTTGGTGAATAGTTTAAAGATTTCAAGGCGCAAGCAGCTATATGTATTGTTTTATTTGCCTTTAGAGCTGCCAGCTTGCTCTTTGGTTGCTTGCCCCCTGTGCTTGATTCTCTGTACTTATTCATATCTTTTTCCTCGCACTCACTAATCTCAGATGCACTTTATAGGCACAACACGGTCCACATAGGCATAGGCACAAAAGGAGGGCTTCGCTCTATAAAGATATTAATAATAGAGATAAATAGAAAGAGATGCTACACCGGAATCGCAGTGGCAAGCAGGCAGTTCACACAAAGGGCTCAACAGGGGACAGTACGTGTTTCCAGACAATGCAGCACAAACGCAGTGATAACAATAAAACAAAGAAATTCTTAAAAGAAGATATCGGCTTCTCCTTTAGTAACGTTTACTCAATTCTTAAGTTGTTAATATCTCAAGAAGGGGGAAGATCATTAACAATCCATCCCCTCATCTCTCCTTATATCAATGCCTCCTTTGATAACTACCAAATCCCAACCAAGTGTTTCCTCTGATTTCTCCCGCACCTGTGCGGGTATCCTCCGTCACCGGCAAACAATATGCATCCCGCTCCTAACATTGCCTCCGACTGCGGCCTCTCATCCTAAGTCTTAGTGCCTGGCCAGCGAGTTGTGTTTTCCCCTAAGACTTAGGATCATAGAAACTTGAGGAAGCTCTGTGAATCAGAGTGCGCAGGAAGGCGCGTGCAGGCAGCTACATAAACAACGCCTTCTCCTCTTCCCCTCCTCTCTCTCCTCTCCTCTTCACATCCTTCCCACCTCCGGCCTGCCACTTCTCGCGATCTTGTCGAGAACGGACCAGGAGCCTCTTCTACTACCTCTCGAAAGCAGCACTAGGGGAACAGCGCGAAGTTGTTTTCTCTGTTCCGCGCCGAGAACTTTGTAATCAGGTTTGTCGCTACCGCCGCCGCCGCCTCCTCCTCCTCCTGCTCATCCCCTTCCTCTGTTCTAACCTCCCTCTTTCTTCTGCCTTTGGCACTTCCTTCATCACGATCATCATCCTCCTTCGTCTCCTCCTAGGGCTTATGCTCGGGACATTCGCTAACAGCTGCCGCATAGCAGGCTCGCATCCGCTCTGCCAGGCGAACCTGTCGGCCTCCAGCTCATCTTCTGCTGAACACCAAGATCCACGAGTAAGTATCATCTCCTTTTTTCTCTCGTCACTTATCACCTCTGCTATCTTTCCTTCCCGTCCTACGGTACTGGCCTCGCCTAAGCTATCGTGAGCGCGGGTGCTCGTCGCTGGCTACAACACACCACATACTATCCCACACTCATATGTGTCGCCTGCCTAACCTCTCACAACAGAACTTCACCTACCATGACTGACGCTTGGGCTACCGGCCCTCCTTCGGGCGAGGCCACGAACGGCAATGGTCAGAATGGACACGTCCAGAACGGTCACGATCAGGGTGACGCCTCTTCCCAGGCGAAGTGGGCTGAGCCACAGGCAGTCGACTACACTGCCCTTGCATCCCAGAACTACGACCAGGGCTGGGGCTGCAATGCCCGTTCGTACGAATGGAAGGACGAGTTCGGTGACGTTGGGCCAAAGTTCCCCGAGCTCGAACTTGAGCTGTTTGGCGATCCCAGCACTCGCCACGAGCGCACCGGTCTGGACTTCTCCCAGTAGGTGACCACCCTCGGCTCAGTCATCTTCAGTCTTGCTAACATGTTTATAGGATTCAGAGCATTGAGGTCCAGCAGGAAGGGCCTGAGAAGATTGGACCTATTGGCACCTTCAAAGACGCGGGCCTGCACCCCGTCATGTTGGAGAATGTGAACCTTTGCGGCTTTGATAACCCAACTCCCATCCAGAAGTTCACCATCCCCTCGATTCTCCAGGGACATGATGTCATTGGGATTGCCCAGACAGGTAAGTTCTCAGCTTCGCGTCACTAATCACTATGCTAACGAGACATGTAGGCTCTGGGAAGACAGCCGCTTACTTGATTCCCATACTGAGCAAACTCATGGGAAAGGCCAAGAAGCTGGCTGCAGCGCGTCCCAACCCCCTGACCTTCCGCGAGGGTCTCGATGAGGTTACTGCTGAGCCTCTCGTTCTCATTGTTGTTCCCACCCGCGAACTTGCTATCCAGATCTTCAACGAGGCGCGCAAGTTCTGTTACCGCACCATGCTGCGACCCGGAGTTGTCTATGGAGGTGTCCCCATCCGTGAGCAGATCGGGCTGCTGGGCAAGGGTTGCGACGTGCTTGTTGGAACCCCAGGACGTCTGATCGACTTCATCCAGCGTCCCAAGTACCTTACCCTTCGACGTCTCCGATACATAGTTATCGATGAAGCTGATGAGCTGCTCGATCAGGACTGGAACGAGGACATCGACAAGATTCTGTCTGGCGGTGGTGAGTTTACATTGCCGCGAGCCCAGAACCAGTGACTAACCAACACCTCACAGAACAGGATGAAGGAAACGTCAAGTTCAGCCTTTTTTCGGCTACCTTCCCCAAGGCGGCGCGTGATCTCGCGAAGAATTACCTCAACGCATCCCATGTCCGTTTCCGTGTCGGCCGAGCCGGAAGCACCACTGCCAACATCAAGCAGATCGTGCTCGAGGCTGAGCCTCACCAGAAGCGCGAGGTGCTCCTGGGACTTCTGGAGGAGATGCACGGTGTGCGCACCATAATCTTCGTGAACAGTCGCCAGGCTGCGGACAATCTGGACGACTTTCTGTATAACATGAAGCTGCCTGTGACGTCGATTCACAGTGACCGCACTCAGCAGGAACGCGAGGCCGCTATGCGCTCGTTCCGCTCGGGCAACGCACCCATCCTCATCGCGACGGGTGTCAGCGCTCGCGGCATTGACGTCCGCAACGTCGTTCATGTGATCAACTATGATCTTCCCTCCATCGAACATGGCGGCATTGAGGAATACACCCACCGTATCGGTATGTCCTTCCTTGCCTTGACTTCAACTGACGCCCCAGGCTAACTTCTCAGGTCGTACTGGTCGCATTGGACATCGCGGCATTGCGACATCCCTCTTCACAGAGCGTGACGAACCGATGGGAAGCGTTCTCACCCGCACACTTCTCGAGACCAACCAGGAGGTCCCGGAATTCCTTCAGATGTACATCCCGGAGGGAGAGGCCCGGACCAACCTCAAGTTTGAGGCAGACTCAGACTTCGATCCCAACGACGTCGCCGGTGCTGGTGACGCTGGCGGTGCTGCTTGGGGAACTGGTGATGGTGATGGCGGAGCAGGAAACGCCAGTGCCGAGGGTGGTGACGCCTGGGGATCTGGTGGAGGAAACGCCGGGGCAGAGAGCAACGGTGACGCCTGGGGTTCTGGCGGAGGTAATGCAGGTGCCGAGAGCTGGAACAGCGCCTCTGCTGGTCCCACTGCCTGGTAATCTCGTCAGCATCTGTCACTGGCATCTATCAACATTAGGGTGTGCAAAATGGTGAGATCTGGGGATCTAGTAATCGAGTAGGGGCTGGGTATGCATCAAGTACTGGTTCTATTAGTCAATCATTTGACAAAGTTCATAGCTGATGAATACGATGCTCTACATGTTCTTGAGAATTTTGGCCAGACCCTTGATTTTCCGTGTTGGTCCACCATAACCCAGTTCAACAACACCTTGGGTGAACTTCCAGCTATCTGGCTGACTTGCGACGGGATACTGCACGGGAGGGGGGATGCTTGTGCGGACGCCCAGCCAGCCGAAGCGGTCCTCACACACAGCCTTGATATTGCACAGGCCACGGAGACCCTCTTCGCCAGCGAAGCGGCCGTAACCAGAGCCGCCGACACCACCAAAGGGCAGCTGAACGGCGTAGTAGACGGCAAAATCGTTAACGGCGACCATTCCAGCGCGCAGACCCTTGACGATGGGCTGCAGGTTGGGGTCACGCTCGGAGCCGTGGACAGAGGCACCGAGGCCAAAGCTGTCGATGTTGGCAATGGAGAGAATGTCCTCAGGGGACGAGGACTTTGCGCGGAGGAGGGTCAGGACAGGGGCGAAGCACTCATTCTGGGCGATACGCATGTCGGGCGTCACGTCTGCGAGGAAGGTCGGCTGGAAGTAGTGACCTTGGGGGTGGTCGGGATGGTTGTAACGCTTGCCCCCAGCAAGAAGACGGGCTCCCTGGGAGACGGCTTCGGCGATGAGTTCCTCGAGGCGATCGAAGGAGGCGTCCGAGATCATAGCACCAACGTCAGCCTCGGGACCCAAGCGGAGAGCCTTGACACGAGGTGCAAGGAGCTCGACAAGCTTGTCGTGGATGGCGCTGGGGGCAATAACACGCTCAATGCCGATACAGTTCTGGCCGGCAGCTTGGAAGGTTCCGCGAAGGATGACTTCAGCGATGCGCTTGAGATCACGGGAAGCAGAGTCGAGAATGATGAAGGGGTCCTTGCCGCCGAGCTCAGCAACAACAGGAGTGAGACTCTTGGCAGCACTGGCAGCAACATGGTGGGCGACACTCTGAGAGCCGATGAAGGTGATATGGCTCACACCGGAGTGGGAGGTGAGATGGCCGGCGGTTTGGGGCCAGCACACGACAGTCTGGACAAGTTGAGGGTCAAAGCCATGAGCGACGAGGGCGCCGCGGGCGACACCGGCAAAGTAAGAACTCGACCAAGCCGTCTGCTCAGAGACCTTGACGATGATACCATTGCCAGAAAAGAGCGCACTGATGACGGGACCAATCAGGTTGTGGAAGGGATAGTTCCAGCTGACAAGAGCAGCAACGACACCCAGAGGCTCATAGTGCACCGTGTTGCGCTTATACATCATGAGAAAGTTGGTCGGACGTCTCGAGGGACGCAGAGCCTTCTCGCCGTGGGCAAGTGTCCACTGGATCTTCTCAACCGTGACGAGAATCTCACCAAGCTGGGCATCAACCATGGTCTTGCCGCTGTCCAAGCAAGCAATCTTGACGATCTGCTCCGCATTGTCGAGAACATACTGCATCATCGAGCGCAGCACGGCGCGGCGCTGGTCAAACGTGGTCTCGGCCCATGTCTTCTGAGCCGCAGCGGCAGCCGCAACGGCACGGTCGATAGCGGCAGGCGTCGCGGCGTTTACATTTCCGAGGAACTGTCCTGTGGCCGGGGCGTAACATTGAACAGCAGAGCTGCCCGAGATCTTGACAGAGGGGACGTCGACATAGGTGCGAGGCTCGGGGATCTTGGGCGCGGGGACCGTGTAACGGCGGGGGCGGCCCGTGGCGGCCGACACGGAGGCGTTGGCTATGGCATTGGTGATGCGGATGAGGAGGACGGTGAAGAGGATGGCAGTGACGGTAGCTATGGCCGAGAAGGTGTTTTGTCTGAGTACAACGTGGTTAGCTCCCTCTGGGCGGGCTCAATGGCTGGGATGGTATAGCTGAAGCCTTACGAGATGTTGTACTCGGCAGCAAACTCATTGCACCGCCGCCAAGCGGTGAGGATGAACGGTTCCTGATGCTCCATTGCCGATGAGGAAAAGGAACAATTGCAATTCTCTCAACCCGCAGTTGTCCGTACGAGGAAGAGAGTCCCCTTTTTATGTATCGTCCGACTTGTTGAGCTGCGGCTTCGTTTCTTTTGAGAAGGGTCAAGTGTGGGTGGATGCGACGTGCAATTGAGGTCGGATTAGCGCCGGGGATCGGGTGGGGCGTCCTCCTCTGAACGTGCCTGCCAAGCCTTGACCGCCGAGGGCAGACGCTCCTGCCGTGCTCCGTATTCGTACTCGATTTATCTGATCCTCATCTCACGCGACGGCAGGTGCTTCCTGTCGGCACCTACCGGAGGGCACCTACCAGTGGGCAGAGTAAGATATAAGATGCATTGCATGGAAGACAGCCTCAACACTACTAACGGATGAATTGTAATATCATCTTGATTTCGTGTCTGGTCTCCAAAAATAAGGGACAACCTAATTATATAGCCACTCCTATTTACAGCCCCCATTTGATGATTGATGAGCCCATCTCGTTCTCCCCATCTCTTGAGCCTTACATCCTCCTCCATCTGCCCAACGCCGGTCCATCTGTCTCTTTCTCTCTCTCTCTCTCTCTCTCTCTCTCTCTTCCTCTCCTCTCTTCGCTCATTTCGTCACTCTCTAGCCAAAGTCGATCGAATACAAAAAGTCAGCCGGGAGAATAGATAAAATACAAATTCACGCTCTTTTCGTGTCCTTGTTCTCCCCTTTCTTTCCTCGAATCTCCCCTCCCGCCACGAGTTTCACTCTTTAATACCAGACCGAAAACAACCGCAGCCATGTTCAAGCGCTCAGTCCGGTCGCAAGACCCAAACCGCGTCGACAAGTCTGCGAGACTAAAGAGATCGGGCTCCCACCGGGACCACGTCAAGATGTCGAAACTGCAGAGATCGCTCAACGAGCGGGACACGACACCCCAGCAAAAGTCCCCCGCCGCCGCGCCCTCCCCCTCGCCCATCGTGACCCTCACCGTGGGCCGTGACGGCCGGCTCTTTGCTGCGCACGAGGATGTGCTCCGCCAGTCTCCCTTCTTCGAGGCTGCCTGTCGCGGAAGCCCCTTTGATGCGCAGAGCAAGAGGATCTCCCTCCCCGACGAAGAACCCGAGGTCTTCTCGGCCGTCCTCGAGTACCTGTACAAGGGTGACTACTACCCCCGCCTGCTTCACAACAGACACCGCAACTCTTGGGAACTCGAGGACTACGGTCGAACACCTCAGTCATCCCCCAACCCCGAAACCGGAGGTGGCCGCGCCGGCGAAGCCTCCGTCTACCTGTCCAGCCTGGGTGTCGAAATCCTCCGCGACACCGTCATCTACTGCGCCGCCGACCGCTACGGCCTCGAAGAGCTCAAGCGCCTGGCCCTGCGCAAGCAAGGGCTTCAGGCCGGCATCGACGTCGCCACCATCCTGCGGTCCGCCCAGTACGCCTACACCCACACCCCCGACTCGGACAGCCGCCTGCGCGCTCACTACCTCGCCCTGATCATCCGCTGTCGCAAGACCTTTAAGCGGAGCGGGACCATGCAGGCCGAGATGGAGACGGGCGGCAGCAAGCTCTTCTTCGACCTGTTTGTAGCCATGTGCAACCACCTCGACGATGTCATCGACGTCAGCAATGCTCGGACGCCAAAGACTGTCTGAGAGGTGACGACAAGAACGAAAGAACCCACCCACTGTACACATACAAAACACTCAGGCCTCCAGATGCGCGTGTAACTCGCCAATTTTGGATCTTTGCTGGAGGATGAGTGCGGAAACAACAAAAAAACACGGAGAACCGAAAAAGGAAACAAAACACCAAAAAAAAAGTGTATCACGATGGGAATTACTCGAGCCGGCGTTGGATTCTTGTTTGCTTTTCACGCTCCCCCTCATCAGATTGACGTCCTAAGGAGCTTTGTTTTACTACATGACTCCCCTTCTTTTCACGAGGTTGGCCGACCGAAATTGTCTGATTTGAGAAAGTACAAGAGCTTGAGAGGATCTAATGACGCCCGGCACACGAGCCCACCATCCTCTGCTCCCTTTATTGTGTGTTAACTCCTTGGTTTTCACCGTGCGTTGCTCTTCTGCGCTTGTCTTTTGCTTTGATACCCATTACACTTGCGGCACTGGAACAAATTTTTTTCTACTCTGGCGTTTTTACGGTCTTTTACGGACTGGGACTGGCATCTTGACTGTATGTCTGGTTCCTACATTCGCTTTTTCAGAGTTTTTGGGAACTTGGGAAGAACTGAAGCTTTGCTTGCCTTTCTCAACCCGTGAGCAAATCATCCAAGATTGAAACCAACGACTGATTTTTGCACCATCTCGGTTTCTACACGAATGGATCTTTGTTGGAGTTTAATTGTGTTTATTGCGGTTCCTGCGTTGGTGTTTCATTATGCTTAGACGCGAAACGGATACAAAACTCTCCCACTCACACCAGGGACACACTCGGGGGGGCCCAAAGGCATAATACTTCCTACTCACACGGTCAAACGTGTCCACGTCTTTTACGGGCTCCCCCCCCTTTTCGTCTCCTGGTAAAAAAATCCAGACTGACACCTCCTCTTTTTTTGCTTTCCCTTTGTTTTTGATGGAGAAACAAAAGATCTTCCTGCATGGTCTTGGGGGCGAAGGACAAAACAACTCGCCGATGAACGAAGTTATGATCTTGATGATTAGAAACAAATACTTGAAAGGGTCGTTGAGCGACCCTCCCTGGCGCTAGCTCCGTCAGGGTCCGAGGTAATGAGAAATTCGGCCACCTCAAGTTGGTGTTTTCCTGTCTGATGCGTGATATGTTGATGTCTATTGTGAGGTTCATCTATGAAATGGGGACGGGACTGTTCAAGTAGACTCCCACTTGACCTCAAAGTTGTCAAACTTGGCTTCCAACTCTTCAGTGATGTCCTTGTTAGGTCGTGCGACTGCAGCACCGACCTCAACCTCCCATCCTTCCTCACCAAATGGCCAGCAGAGCTGTCTCAAGGGCACCTTTTCACCAGCATCATCAACCCGAGAGATCCACCAACACAACCCGAGCACACTCTTCTCCCTCTCAATAACAATGGTGGCGCTCTTGTCACCGCTCTTGACAGCAGCCTCGTCCTTTTCAGGCACGGGCGCGAGACTCCAGTCGCTGAAAGAATCGCAGCCGACGGTGGCGAAGCGAGGGTGGCTGTTGAAGTACTCGATGCCCGTCTTGATCCACTTCCTCTGGGAAGAAGAGCCGGGCTTGGTGAGGGTGAGCAGGAGGCCGGCCTGGTCGTACTGGTGGGTGTAGGTCAAGGTGAAGGTGAGGGTTGCCGAGATGAGGCTTTCAAGGGGGCCGGAGGAGTGAGTGCGGGAGGGAGCTGAGCAGTTAGCATTGGGTGGTTGATGGGTGGTGAGGGGCATTTGAGGGGCAGCTCACCAGTAAAGACATCATGGGAAGGAGGCTGCTTCCAGATATCACCGCCGGGCTTGGCAGAAACAGTAAAGGGGGATTCCATTCTGTAAGTGTTTATGTGAATGTGTCGTTTGATGTCAAGATTGTCTTTACTTCAAGGTCTAGGTATGGGCGTGAATGTGCTGTGTTGTTCGGAGGATCTGGAGCTGGCTTCCATTCGCGGGGCAGAGTCTGACGTAATTATAGCACCGAGTCTCAGACTGCCATCCTTTCTCCGCACTGCGTGACTCGGCCCACGAACCTTGGGATTGATTGGGTAACTACACGGGCATGTTGGCATTTGAAGGAATCCGGCACATCAAGAGTCCATTTGGGCGGATATGAGAGCGAGTGGGCGGGTGCCGGGCCGAAACGCCGCTGTGACATGAGTGAGGGGACCATCATGCGGACACCAGGGACGTCATTAGCCTATCCTTCCATCAAGGTGGCTGTGAAGGGGGAATAAAATCATTAAAAAGTAGATAAAGAACTTGAAAGTATTGCTGTTTATCAGGATAAGTCTTTTATCTCCTTAATATTTTTTGTAAGTAATTGTGTGATAGTTTGGGGGAGCTGGACCTGTATTTACGTGCGCCTTTGGTGTCTGATCTATTTCTTCACCCCCATGAAGAGTTGAGAGGAGTGCTGAATTTGGAAATGATGTGTACTTCCGAAATAGGATAATAAACCAATTCTTGTATGACTACAATACTCATTGAAATGGCACGTCGTAGAAGGGATGAAAAAAAAGAGGACCAAATTCTCCCAAGTCGGAGTTTTGCTTGTCACTGCTTCACTGATCATGGCCTCCTCAAGTCTTCCATCTGATGGTGGGCGAGTATCTAACCGGCGGGTAAACCGCGGCATCATTTGCTCGTCACCAACCTCTGCAAAAACAACAGAGCAAAAGCTTCTCTCTCTGTTTTGCCTTCTCCGCAATCCAAAAAGCCTCATCAATCAAAAATACAGAAACTTCTCGAGCAATACGACTGCACGAGCAGCTCTGACAGGACTTTTCACACATCTAAACGTCACCCGAAAAAACATCATTTTCCGGTATTCGAACCATCATCGCCTCGCTGCCCCGTGAGTCAGACCGGCCGGGGTGGTGACTGTGAGAGAAACCTTCCCCACTCGACCATCGATTCCCATTTCCACCTGGAAACACCCCGCCTCCACCGCAGCGCACGATTTTTCTTTGCGAGTATCAACGCGTCCCTCCCTCGGATTTCTTCGTTATCGCGATAACCTCTGTCTCTCAGCTACCTTTCTTTGCCCGACGCTGCGAGGAAGCGGCTGTTTGCTTGCTGGCCGTCTGACGGCCCGGGGACGAGATCGAGACCGAGTTGAAGTTTCCCACCTCACAGATATACCTTGCCAACATGTCGTCCTTTCTCACGCCTCCAAAGTCGGGCCCGAATGGCCTGCGTCCAACCGTGAAGCCTCGGTTCGCAAAGCCCAATCCCGTCCGAGCTATGCGGGAGCGAGAGGAACGTAAAGCTGCTGCTGCCGCTGCCGCCACCGTCTCGGCCTCACAGTCCCTTCGAATGAACGCCATCAATCGCAACGCTGCTTCGCTCGCCGCTCCGTCCCGTCCGCAATGTCCCAACAAGAAGTGTCCGAACCCGAATGTCGTCGACGGCACATGCCAGACCTGCGGTCGTATCGCTGACGACAGCAACATCGTTTCCGAGATTACGTTTGGAGAGTCGTCTAACGGCGCTGCGGTTGTTCATGGCTCTTATATTGGTGCCGATCAGGCTGGTGTTCGGAGTATGGGGCCTGCGTTTCGGAGGGTTGGTGGATCAGAAGATAGGGAGAAGAGCATTCGAGAGGCCAAGAGTTTGATGCAGGGATATGCACAGCAACTCAATGTCGGCGATAGCTTGATCACAGCTGGAACGCAGGTCTTCAAGCTCGCCTCGAGTGCCAACTTTGTCCAGGGCCGCACCCTCGCCAGTGTCGCCGCCGTCTGCCTATACGCTGCTTGCAGAGCTCAGCCGCCATGTAAGGTCATGCTTATTGATCTGGCCGATCTGGTGCAGCTCAACGTCTTCAAGCTCGGCCGCATCTTCAAGAAGCTCAACGAGGTGGTTCCAATCGGCAACGACGGCCTCATCCCTGTGTACCCTGAAGATCTCATCTGGCGGTTTGCGACAAAGATGGAGTTTCACCAGGAGACGGCCAAGGTTGCCGAGGATGCCGTACGCTTGGTGAAGCGTATGAG
Organism: Fusarium protoensiforme; assembly: GCA_011320165.1. Classification (NCBI taxonomy): domain Eukaryota; kingdom Fungi; phylum Ascomycota; class Sordariomycetes; order Hypocreales; family Nectriaceae; genus Fusarium; species Fusarium protoensiforme. The sequence continues at coordinate 13,540 of JAANQP010000678.1, read as the reverse complement.
TCGGGATTGGATGGTCATGGGTCGACGACCCTCTGGCATCTGTGGTGCCTGTCTTCTCATGGCTGCGCGCATGCACAACTTTCGACGAACTGTGCGAGAGGTCGTCTACATCGTCAAGGTCACCAATCACACCATTCAGAGTCGTCTACAAGAGTTCAAGGTCACCGAGTCAAGTCGAATGTCGGTCGAGGACTTCTTGAAGCAGGATTTCCTGGAGAGCTCACACGACCCACCCTCGTTTTACAGAAACACTGAGGAGTACAAGAAGACATTGGAAGGCAAGAGCAAGAAACGCAAGCGACAATCGACAGATTTGGAGGGTGACGAGGGCGAAGATGCCTTGGTTGATAAGATTGATCCCCGATTGATTGAAGGCGGTGCCGACCTTTCCAAGGCTCCGGTCGTGGAATATCGTCGCGATGACGACGGATTCATCATTCCACCCATTCCATCAAAGATTGCAAAGGACCCATCACTGATTAACAGACTCAATGGAAACAACGCGACAGACGACCAGGGCGAAGAAGGCAACGTGGAGAATCTCGAAAACTTGGTTGAGGAATTCGGCGACGCACTGGAAGAGGAGCTAGAAGCAGATGCTCGAGCAAATGGAAAGCAAAAGGGAAAGCCTCAACTGCCCATCAACGAAGAGTGGGAGCAGGACGAACAGGAACTGGAGGGAGTCATTGAAGAGATCTTTAACGATCCTTTGACCTACGAGCACGCCATGGCCTACTCGAATGCCGAACAGCGAGCGCAGATCCACACCGTCTGGGCATTACAACAACGTCCCCAGAAGGAAGTCTCCATGTCGGCGGACGTGACAGAAGACGAATTCGCCGACGATCTCGAGGTGATCAATTGTCTGTTGTCGCCAGAAGAGGCTCAGATCAAGGAGATGATCTGGGTGAACCAAAATAAGGAGTGGTTACGGAAGCACCAAGAGAAGGTGTTCCGGAAGAAGGTCGAAGCAGAGCGACCAAAGCAGACACGAAAGCGGCGGAAGCGAGCCAGGATGGGCGAAGGACAGACCAGCCCTGCCAGCTCAGCAGCCGAGGCGGCCGTCAACGTCGCCAAGGATCGCGCGTGGTCCAAGAGGATCAACTACGACGCCATTCGCAATATTTTCGACATGCCCAACGTCGGAGGGCCGGGATCGGAAGCCACAAGCCAAAAGACGAGTGTCGCTGGCAGCACCATGGGCGGCGACAACGCAAGCGAAGCCGGGAACGAGAGTGTGGTTGGCGATGAGACAGAGGCTCCTCAGGAGGAGGAGGAGGAGGAAGAAGAGGAGCAGTACGACGAGACACAAAATTACGGCGATGGAGAAGAGTTTGGAGGCGGAGAGTTTGAGGGAGGCTACGACGAGGATGATCCAGATATGGATGCCCAGTATGGACTCGACGAGTATGCTTGAGCCGAGAGGAAGTTGGGATGGCGCGATACCCAGATTAGAGAGATAGAGGCATACTACACGCCCAACATTGTTAATTCAAAAAGATTTCAACATTTGAGATGGACTAGTAACGGCGAGGACGATTGATATCCGTGACCGGGAGTGGGTAGGCGGTGTTGAGAGATAGGGGCTGCTTACCCCCAACCCAAGTACATACGACCACATCTGCCAGAAAGCTCGGGATCCCGTCCGATCTCCCACTGATAACCTGGCAAGAGTTGGATTAGTAGCTAGGTCGGTGACGACTAGCGAATTCCCAATGTTGTATGTTGTTTCTTTTTGCTGTGGGCTGATGTTGTCGTCATCCATAGCTCGACGGCTGGATGGTGACAGTCTATCATCCCGGTAGCCGGAATCAAATCTATGTACCTATTAAAGTCTATGCTCTGCTGTACAACGTTGCCTCGTCACGCGGGTTGCGGGCAAGGGACGCGGCGGCCAGGCTCTCGCCGTCTTGGCGTAGTTATGAAACACAAGGAGAGATCTGATCCTAGCAACCAGCTTTCCTTGCCCCGCACCCAAGGCGCTTCGCTTCTTCGCTTCATTTTATCTCGCAATCCACTGCCTTCTAGCTCACGTCAAGCCATCCTCCGTTTGCCTGTAGTACAATCTATCGGTAGCGAGAATACATACTCCAACCAGCGCCTACTCTGTGAGCCATCCTGTATGATTCACGCAGTTCTAATCTGTCTTGCTCATCGCATCGTAGGCATCCATTCATGTCCATTTTATTTTGCAATGAGTCACGTTGACCCAAGTTCAATGGCCCAGGAAAGCTTCATCAAGAATCTCCCTAGGGACATGGGCCTTCCCTTGCAACAAGACCCAAGACAGCTGCTCACCTTTGACAATCCTCACTCGTGCGAGCACTGTCGCGACGATGTTGTCCAGGTCGTCCAAGAACACACCGTGATTGACTGCCCATGTGGATGGTCAGGCAAAGGCACGGTTACGAGCCCTGAGTACCGCGCGTGCGGCGGCTGCGGGAAGCTTCACAATAACGAGGTGCACAGAAGATACTCGGTTACACTCCAGCATGGGCTCAGGGATGCTGTGGTTGCTGCCCGATCGGGCTGCCTGCTTTATAAATATCTTGTTGATTCTCCCGGTTCTCCCGATGATCTTGTCACTCGGATGAATGATTCCTTCAGTTGGGACACGATAGAATCTTTAGTCACTGTAGGGAGATTCCATCTGAGCGGCCATGTCACCGCTATGGAGAGAGCTCCTACCGGCTGTGGTATCGTGTCGACTCTCTCAACCGGGTCGCACTCTTGGATGCTGTCCGCAAACTGGCTGCGCATTTGGGCCATGCCCAGCGACGGAGCTTCCAAGTTCATCGACTCTCGTCCCTACGAGTCCAATGTGGACTCTGATGCCAGCTGGGATTTTGCCCGTCGGTGCCTTGATACGTGCCGAGAGAAGCACTGGCGATGTCGCGAGCGCCTGACAGACGCGTCAGACACGCGGCTGCGGCACGCAGGTGAGGGCTTGGGCAGCGAGCAGATCGACATTGCCAATATCCCGTCTCGACTACTAGACGTCCAAGCCGGAACTGAAGGTCATATCAAACTCATCAAGGTCGACATACTATCAGACCATGAACAAGCCGCGCTTTGCTCATCGGGCTTCGCGGCGCTTTCCTACTGCTGGGGAGGCAAACAGTCGCTGACTCTGACCGAGTCCCAAAGCCAACATCTATACGGTGGCTTCTCTTCTTCAGAACTTGCAAAAACTATTCAAGATGCTGTCTGCGTCGTTCGAAAAGTCGGGCTGCGATATCTATGGGTTGACGCACTCTGCATCCAACAGGACAGCGACCAAGACAAGGCAGCTGAGATATCTCGCATGGAAACCTACTACGGAAGTGCCACGGTCACAATCTGCGCCGCCGCCGCCTCCAGCGCTGACCAAGGGTTTCTCTTCCATCGCAAGAGCCATCCATTCGCTCTCGGGCCCTTTCAACTACCTCTCCAAAACGAGAACGGCGCCGACGAAGGCCACATATACTTGTTAAGGGAAGATCAAGGGTCACCAGAGCCCACGACGACACGCGGATGGACCATGCAAGAGTCACTGCTGTCGCGGCGAATACTTATCTACTCCGAGAGGCAACTCTACTGGTCCTGCTCAGCCTCCATGTGCGGTTGCGGCGGGGACATCGTCTCCTTGGCAGACAAGGTATCGGGGAGCATCGAGTCGTTGGTCGACAACATTTACCCCATCGGGGCGTTGCTCCAGCTCCCAACGTCGAATCAGTGGCAGCACCTCTTGATGGACTACACGGCTCGACAAATAGGCCTTCCCAGCGACAAACTGCTGGCAATCTCAGCCTTGGTGTCTCACATGTGGGACGTCTTGAAGGAGCGCAACGAGAAGCCGGCTTACATTGCAGGGCTGCTCGTGAGTCTGTCAAACGGCATCTCTCTGTTGGATCAGCTTCGGTGGCATGTACTTGATCCGCCAAGATCACGTCGTGCAAGCGTGTATAGGGCTCCTTCATGGTCATGGGCAGCCATCGACGGCCCCATCCAGAACCTTGTGAGCCGGGACGACCGCCTTGTCCCAAGGCAGCCAGACGAGGCCGTGGTCCACAGCTACTCAGTCGATCTCGTTCATCAAAATATGCCATTTGGGAGCGTCAGTGGTGCTCACATGGTCATCGAGGCCAAGATGCGCCCCCTTTGCGAGTGCATCAACATTCCGGGCCTACAGCTGGTTATGCGACCTGGTGGACGGAGCTCCAGCGACGAAAGTCCCAGCATCGATCTACTCCCCGACACGGAAGAAGATGCCCAAGCGATTGAAGAGGTGATACAACAGAAGGGTACCTCTGGCGGCGAGATTTCCCTATTGCTCCTCCGCGCATCTCGAGGTCTCATTGTCTCACCAACCGCCTCGGGGGACATGGTAAGGATTGGCATTTTTGAGATTCACGAGAGGAAGGGTCTGGACGAGTCTGATCGGGGGATTGTTTTCAAGACATGCTTACCAACTTCTATACGCTTGGTATGATCATGTCAAGCAACGTAGACAGTTAATCCCCTGTAGTTTGGTGCCCCAAGGAAATATCGACTTGCTAACCATCTCATCTGTGAGGCATTGGTCGAGAACAGGCACTTGACAAACTCCCAAATAGAATTACCTCAGCCACCCCTTACGCATGCTCCTTCTCCTCCAACCTGGCCGCCTTGGAGTTGACAACCTCGACAGCAGCATTATCTCCCTCAAGAACCAAAGCCATTTCCTCCAACGTAGGTCCCTGGGTCTCGGGGAAGAAGAAGTAAACCACCACAGTCTCGATGACCAGCCAGACGCAGTATACGAGAAAGAACCTCCATGCCAGGTCCACCATTCCGATCGGGTTCACCAGCAAGTTGAATGCTGCGGCAATACGCGTTGACATTTGCATAACGGCAATGCCCTTGGACCGCTGTATGAAGGGAAAGATCTCGCCGATGTAGAGATACTGGAAGGGCTGCATCAGGTTGTAGCCGGCGCTGTACAGGAAGATCAATGCAATGACGGCTTTGGCAGCTGCCTTGTTCTCGTTGTCCTCGGAGTAGACGGCTGAACCAGCAGTGTAGCAGGCAAATAGTATGGTCATGCTGATGTATCCCGCCATGAGCTGTCTGCGGCGCAGCAGGAAGCTGGCAGCTATGCTAGAGCAAACTGCTGTTACGAGATTCCAGCAGCTCAGACCCAGGTTGATCTGGTTCTGGGTCGTTCGCGAGGTGATGCCGACGAGTGCGAGGATCTTGACCAGGTAGTAGCTGATGAGACCGTTGCCGCTCCACTGAGTGAAGAAGCCCACGCAGATGGCGACAAATGTTCGATGACGGTTAGCTTTGCCGGTGAGGAGCTCTTTCCACGGCTGTTTTGTGGCTTCCTTTTCTTTGCGGAGCGTCTCTCGGATCTGATAGAACTCGGCGGCCACAAACGCAGAAGTCTCATCGCCTTCGGCGTGGTACTTGATCAGGATTTGAAGTGCCTCTTCGTGACGATCTTGAGCTACGAGCCAGCGAGGAGACTCGGGGATGAACCTGCTACGTGTTAGGTCTGCGAGCGCAAGGGGGCATGTGGTGAAGGCTGACCAGATGAAGATGATGGTGAGCAGAGAAGGGAGTATCTGAAAGAGGGTTGGAAGGCGCCAGCTCCAATTGTTTGTCCAGTCATACGTCCCGAGAGTGACGCCCGCAGCGAGGATGGCTCCAGCAAACCAAGTCCCCTGGAAGAAGCCGACGATGGTGGATCGCTCCTTGGGGTAAGCGAGTTCGACAACAAGTTGAGCGGCGCCAGCGAGAGAGACTGGAGAGCCTAGTCCCATGATGATGCGTGAGGTGATGAGCATTCCGACTGAATCATGTTCATATGGGAGTGAGAGTCGGGGTTCAGGGATTCAACATGCCGTTGTGAGCACAGGTTTGAAGCACCACACCAATGGCGACTACTATAGAGCCCGAGATGACACAGAACTTGCGTCCAAAGTTGTCGTTCAGGTACGGCATGATGGGTACTCCAGCCGCTGTCCCGATGGCCAAGGCAGCAGAGATGACACCGAGAGTCGCACCGGTAGGATTGCCATAGTGACTATTCCACAGATCGACAGCCTGAAGCCCGTTGAGGACGCTTCCATCGTAGCCAGTGGTCATTTAGACGCCGAGGGCAGCGGGGACGAGGGTCAGGTAGAGCCTGAAGAGGTTGGGCTTCTTGTACCATGGTGTCTTGTCCTCTTGGAGGAGACGGCGGACCTCGGAGGCAGCGGCGACTTCGCTCGCGTTGTTGTGCTTTGCAGACATTTGGGGCAGTTCCAGGCTCTGGAATTTTGTAAAAGGATTTGCTTGGATTGAAAAGGGCGTGGAGTCTAGGTAAGATTCGAGAAAGGACGTTGGAATTTCCCATGATTTATATACCCTTGAGCCTCTCATTACAAGACTGCGGGGAGTGAGCCGGGTCAGGAGGGCAAGAAGTTGACCGAGCAGGGAGGCTAGACCGGCCTCTCCCCCGCATTACCACCCCATGATTCCCACCCTGATGCTTGTAGGACTCGTGAGATCCAGGGATAAGAGTTAGCTGCGTTCCCCATGTGGCTGGTCTGCCGCGGGTCATGAATGCAGGCAGAACGTGGGGTTGGGACCGAGTCAGGGGGTTTTCCGCCGTATCCCGACAATCACATTGATCACCCGCAGGAGTTCTCCTCTCCGACCACTGAGAATTCTGCCTTGCTCTCGAGAAATGGCCTGGTTCGTCTGGATATAGATCCTTGGGCGGGATGCTTGATTGGCCGGCCTTTTTGTCTGATCTTTCGTGGCTGCGGGGACACTGACGCTCCCTGCCACTCGTCCATATGACTTGGAACTCGTCTCTCAAGGTCCCGGTTAAATGCAACAAGGGAATATTGGCCTTGTCGGACTTCTCTACGTCTTGATTTAGCCATGAATGAGGCTTCTGATGACGTGTGGGTATCTATGCCTGAGCAACAAAGAGTGGACGATACAACTCTAGAGTGTCACCTTTCCAGGGTCCCTGAGGGAAGACTGACAGACAAGCCTAGCATGTTGTACTGTTCGAGGGCTGGGGCGCCCCGTAAAGTTGTCGTGACTTCTAAATGAACCAACAAATCCATTGACCAGCCTTAGCTAGTCTGAGAACTAGACATGGAAGATTCTAAAGCATCCAGCGTTCGCAAAATCCCATCAACACTAGAGTATTTCTTAGTCCAGCATCCCAGCATAATCTCTCCCCCGTACAACCCCTTTGTATCGGGAAAGATGCCCTCCCTGAAGAAGTCGTTGACTCGAGATTCGTACTCATCCATTTCTTCTCTCGAGGTGAAGAGGCCACAAGGAGGTTCTCTATAAGGCCAGTGCCCGGCGATGATCGTGTACAGAATTGATCCGAGAGAAAAGATATCAGTAGCTGGTGTACTCGTCAAGTCCGAGTTAGGGTCGAAGAACCCATCGTCTGGGAGGTTGGCACCAGGGATCCCCAGTTCCTCGCAGGCAGATCCACCAAAGTCGCAGAGCATGAGATCAAAGCCTGTGCCGTGGACGAGAAAGTTGTCAGGGCGGAGGTCGCTATGGACTACACCTCGACTGTGGATGTAGGCAACTGCCTCTATCGCTTGCCTGCAGAGTTTCTTGCGCAGAGACAGGGATATATCCTGATTTGGGTCATCTAGGAAACTCTGGAGGTTCCCGTGACTGGCCTCTACAAATAGCAAGCCCGTCGGGAACTCGTCGTGCCACCCGAGGTACCTGGATTCTTATTAACAAACCATATGTATTTCATAGAGAACCTCCTCGTACTTTGTGATTCTGGGATGGTCGCCAAGCCTGGTTAGAATCTGCTTTTCATCCGAGAATTGACTCGCGACACTGGGCCTCAGCCGAATGACTTGATCCTCCAGCCTGGTAACTGGAGCTTTCAAGACCACTCGGGGCCTGACTCTGAAAAATATGGCTGTCGAGCCCAAAAAGCCTTCTCTTATTGGAATTGGAGAAAGAGATAGCCTAGAAGGCGTATCGGAATCTCTTGCCATACTCTGCCGAAGTGAAAAGACGTGATGTTGCTTCCTAGTGAGTATTGATGTTTGTTTGATATGAAGTGGAAAAAACGATGGATATCAATTTGGATAAAGGAAGCGAAAGAGCCGGCTCAGCCTGATTTCTCGGACTATGGTTGATGCGAGTGTCTTACAACGGGTGGCTCATTCATGTTACACAAGTGGCTGTGGTGATGCACAACCGTGCATAATCGCATAGGGGACTTGGGCACGCTTAGGAGCCCACGGAAGACGGAATTACTCGTACACGTTTTACTATGCGCTATGGCACATATTCTGGGCGAGGTCGAATTCATAAGAGGGCCCCAAGAGTTGTTAGCTCTGGGGTGTTCCTCTGGCAATATTAGAGCATACTCCAAAGGAAAGCTCTAACCCAGTGAGTTCCCGATTACGAGTATAGCGTTGGGCGAACAAGAGAAGCATGATCCATGACCTCATTTTAGCTCACTCTTCCCCAGCTCAGCATCTGCAAGAAAGATGAGGTGCGAGCTGACGACACAGACAGGGGAGAGGGTTCATGCTCCGACGCTTGGTATTCTTGGCGATGGCGTTGTGTAGCCAATCAGACCTCTGCTTCGCAACTATACGCGTACTCGGGAGTTGATCCGAGTACACGGAAATCTTAAACATGGTCGATCCTTGCTAGCGCCGTCGATACGTGTAATTGCGGATGTTGACATCCTCCTTGCCATCTGGGACTCCTGTCTTTCTTTACTTTAATAACTTCAATCTTGACATCTTCGTTTGAACAGACACCTGTGCAAACAACCATGAAAACACCTTCAGATCTGGCCTCAGAGCCTCAACCAAAAAGAGGCGTCCACCTCTGCCCCAGAATCAAGCCTTCGACCACGACCAAATTGGTCTGTTTGTTCGTCGCCGTCCTTTTCTTTTCAGCAGCGAGGATTCATCATTCTCCGGAGTACTCCTCTCAACAATATGATACCCAAAGAAAGCCCACGATCGAGATCCCACCGCCGCCGAAACCCGAGTCCATAACTGTCAGCAGATTGCCTCTGCCACCCGTCGCTCCTAGTTCCGATGCTGGGTCATGCAACTCGACGATCAACCCTCGAGGAACAGGGTGTATAGCAAAAACGAGCGGACTACAATCGGGAAACTATCTACCAGACGATGTCCACGTCCTCGCCGTTACAGATTTCGAGGGAGCACCGGCCGCCCCAGACCCTGCAAGCATTTACCAAGGGCGACAGTTGATCATCATCAAGACGAATAACGAAACATTCGAGAACGGAGATGCGTGGAAATGCATAACTTGTGGCGTGTCAGAGGAAAACTCGCGCGGTCGGGGCAACGGCATGGATTACCCCCAAGCGTTTACGGATGGAAAGAGGGTCCTGACCGGTACCGACATTGTCGAATGTCCCGATGGACTCGTCAGTGAAGCCTGTGGCCCTGAAAGCGTGCGAATCACTCCTCTTCGTTGGGATACTACGGTGGACGGCTCTGGCCCAGGGGGCAGTATGCGTGAGCTTCGCCTTCACCCCGATAATGTGCATATTGGCTTCAGTTCTCTATTTGCTACGGCAAATGGCGTTTCTCAGTTTTCATTCTTTGGAAGGATCAATTACAACCCGTCGCCCATCACTGGCGAGCCCCTCGCTCCACGCTACGATGTGGTCGATGTCAGTATCCTCCACCATGAACAGCGTTCGAGGCCTATTGCGACGGACCCCGAGGACCCAACTCAGCTCATCATAAACCCGCTATCATTGACTGTGGGCGAACTTCGAGGGTTCAGCGGCTCAGGGAACGAGGTCACCTGGATTGGGTACCCGGCTGAATCTTGCAATATCGATGTCTTCGCTGCCGATCTCACCGATGGGGCTGTTCGTCGGTTGACAAGCCATCCTGACTATGTTGATCCAGTCGACATCTCACCCGACGACAAATGGTCCGTAGTCATGGATACACGTGCATCAGAGAGACAAATGTTTCTCTCCGGACTCAGAGGGGTTCCACCTCTCATCGATCTGGTTGTCACAGCTGCCGTTGCCTCTGTACGGAACAACGGCCAAAGACGCTTCTTCACGCCATGGCTCATTGACCAATACGGAGATCGGGGATCTTACATTGGGCAGCAACTCAATGCTGCTGGTAGTGGCCTTCCTGGAAGCGGAGATATCAACGATCCTGAGTGGAACGGCAGAGCCGATCCTAAGTGGTCGAGAGACGGCACTCGCATTGTCTACACTGAAGCGATAACGGAGTCACCAGCTTGTGGGGGGGAGAATCCCTTGCCCTGTTATCACTCCACTGAAGATGGAGGGCGAAACGAGCGCATCATGGTTGCACACCTCACTGACCGGGAGTCTTTGGATCTGCCCCAGGTAGGCACCAGACCAGATGTTATCCCATGGGGCATGCCGTTTCCCCCCGGGTCGTCATTCCCCGAGCGAAAAGGGTTACCTCCAGGAAACTACACACTCAAAGGAAAAGTGTCCGGATGGGCCGAGGTGTCGCTCAGAGGAGACAAAGAAACCGGCATTATATCATCAGTTTCGGTCAACTATCACGACCTTTCTGACGACGGGCTGAATGTCCTGGCGGGCTCAGAAAGGGTATTCAAAGAGAATCCAAGCCCTTTGGTCGAGCAGCTCCACTGGTTCTCCGACTTGAGACAGACAGGACCTAACAATGGGACCAAGATTACGAGTCCGGATGGATTTCACCTCTCTATTGATGTTCAGTACAATATTTTCCATGCAATCGGGAATTTGACGACAACAATCAACGGCAAGGAGTATCGTCAACCAGCAAATGAGACCTAGGAACTATTAGTTCTTTTAAAGAAAGGGGAAGGGAGGATTATTCAGCAAGAGGCCATGTATGATAGAGAGTAAAGGTACGGATTTTCTTTTGACCAAGGTAGCATCAAGAATCATGGAATTATTTGTAGATATATAGTTGGACTTTTGCGTTATTGGATACTAGACTGCCCTATTTTGTCTTTGAGATATATGATCCTAGCTCCTTTTCAGTTGAATTGATATTCACTAATCTGGCCTTGGGCACTGCGGATACAAATGATCATTCATTCCTTTATATCCGAGGAAAATGATAACGACAAGTTTCGGCTCCTGGGCCTCTGTGAAGCCGTTGGATCAAAGAAGCAGCCAAGTTAGCTTTGCCAAGACATCAAGACCTATATAGACACGGAGGTTGTTTGTGATGCTGATAAAGAAATAGGTCGGGTGATGTCGCTCAAGGTGATCCGTCTCTTTGGAGCGTGTTGCAGACACATTATCAGGCTTGCGTCGACGCCTCTCGTAAGATATCTTGCACTTTGACATTGCAATACACATAAGCGAGCCCTTTCAGCATCTGGTGACCACCTGCATGATGCCCCGCACCACCACCACTTCTGCATCCATCAATTCGCTGCTAGCTTATGGATACCTGCAGGCTGTCAAATCTCGGCGAGGTATTGGTTGCTTGTGTGAACATCCAGATGCATGGGACTCGCGGCTGTTTGATGCCTTGTTGCTGCCTGATGTTTGTGTACACTCCTTAAAATGCCTAACTCAAGTCTCACTTGGTCCTGCTCAGGATCTATCCCATCTTCTTCTCCAAACCTTCCCCTTCATGACTTACACGGAACAGAATCCTTGAGGCTCCTCTTCTGATCAGTCATCAGAATGAATGAACCCTCCGGCCCACCTGAACCGAAAGATCGGGGACGAGCACCTTTGTCGGGCACCCGGCAGGTATCCATGGCTACCCGTCTCAACATACCTTGTGAGGCACCTTGCTAACCGAATCTGGCATAGGAAATTGGGCGTGGTCGTTCCCCAGTATCGGGAAGGGTAACAGCTTCAGGCTCAGAAGATAGATTTCCGCGGATGAAGGTTACTGAATTTGTCTCGGTCCGAGCACGAGACCGGCCTAGGCCAACCGAGGTATGGTATTCATTTCAAAGTAGAGTAGATCAAGCTAAGTCGTTGCAGAGCAAAAGTGCACAGCCAATAGAAGCCGGAGCTAGTGCCAGCATAGGAGGAGATACCTCGGAATCTATCTCAAAGGCAACATACCCCGTGTGTCTCCCCACGAAGTCCCCTTCCATCTCCTATCTGATTGTGTATCTTAGACAATAGGAACTAGTCTATTCTCAAACCCACAAGGCGCCATGGGGGACCCTAACAGCGATACCGACATTGATATCGGCCCAAGCGACGAGGACGACTCGAACTCCGAGGATAGCGAACGAGATCAAAACGGGAAAAGGGGTAAGGGCAGGGATGAAGGCGACAGCGCCAAATGTAGAGAAGACGACACCACCCAGTATCATCGGTTTCAAAGGATGCAAGCATTCACGAGACAAGCAAGTTTTCCCGTTTCTGAGAATTCCGTCGAGTGCGATTGCTTCAACAAGTCCCTTCAAGACCTTGTCGCATGTCTTGGGCGAAGCAACACCGGATGGGTCAGTATCGACTGCCTCGGAAGAGTGTGGATTTCAGAGATTAAGGAAAGCAAGATCAGGACCACAGTAGTGGTCAGCTTCTCTGAATATCCCGACCGGGCCGAGGAACTCAGAAGGGATCTTCGGATGGCCATGAAGGACAATGGTCTCCCCATTGAGTTCATCCAGGGAAAAATCACCAGGCACGTCACGAACCCGTTTGGACTTTTGAAGCCACGGACCCCTTTAGCCTGCGGCTTCTCTTGCGCGCCCCATGGGGCTGGATGGGCGGGCACAGTTGGTGGTTTCATTACTATCAACGGGGACCCGGACCCCGACGCGGTTTACGCAGTCACCAATCACCATGTTGCTGCTCAAGACGATACCGACGACGAGGGAATACCCTGGACGACGGATCAGAACATGGAATCGCACCTGGGCCTGACTGAGCAGCAGGCCGAGGACTTGGCGGATCTGAACCTCGACAGGTATGACAGGGAAGGCATTCATGCGATTTTGTCACGTCTAGACTCTTTGCAGCCCACGCCAAAAAGGTGAGAAAGGTGCACATGTGACTGGTCATGATGAACTAACGGTGTCTAGAACGTATGGCGACGACCGCACGTCTTACCTCATCGACCTGGTTAAGCAGTTCATCAAATGTTGGAACGAAGCTTACCCGCAGAGTCTAATCCTCCTACGCGAACGAAGGCAAATACGTCTCTCAATTCGCCAAGAACTTTCACGATTCCATGTTCCTGGGCAAAGAGCTCAACATCGTAAAGCATACCGGTCGACAATTGAACAAAACGGACTGAGGGACTTTGAACCTCATATACGGGAAGACATGAGAGCATCGTTGAATCTTCACTGCTATGAGTTACAAATAGCTTTGCGGATTATCCGCGAGCTCGCCGAGGAGAAGGAGCTGGATGGCACGGCAATCTTCGAAAAGGTCATCCGTATCAGACGCCTTTACAGAAATCGTCCTGACCTCTCCAGGATCATCGAGCACCCAGCAAAAAAGGACTTGGAGTCTACCATCAGCAACATACAAGACCTTCTCCGGCTTGCTGGAGAACTCCCCATGCCCCAAGGA
>JAANQP010000675.1:0-28314 GCA_011320165.1 Fusarium protoensiforme | reverse complement strand
GCCATGGACTAAGCATCATAGCAGGTAAGGAACCATTAATATTCACCAGCGATAAATCAGAGGCGCGGACTATGCAACTACTTAACCACCGCATGCCGAAAACCGAACGGAGACTTGTCTTGCTCGTGCCCGTCCCGGTTCTCGGAAGCAAACTGACCATGTGCCCTTGTCCCCAACCAGAACAATTCCAGCGAGAAGGATAGCTAGGTCATTGGCTCCCCTCCCCCGACATCTACCTCACGACGGCAGATATCAACGCCTACGTATTGCCTGCCAAGGTTAATAGAGGACAGGGAAATCATTCAGCTGGTATGGCTGGTATGAAAGAATGGTTATTATTGATTCCTTGTATAGGATATTACTAATAAACTTTACATTACTGGTCATGACTATTACAATATCTTAGTTAGCTTTCTAGCATATAAACTAAAGCCTAGCTCTATCTCTCTAAGCCCAGCTGCGTTTGACTCATCTCGATACATATAGCTATGCTCCAGATGCTCTACCACGCTATATCCTTTTACAGTCGCATTGATCGATGGCACCTCACGTGCGCGGACTTTTCGGGCTCGCCGTCATTTCTCTAGTTCCCAAAATAACTATTCGTGTTTGAGCGAGCTAAGCAGGGGTTTGCTTGAAGATACGGGTTTCAAACATTCGTATCCCGCCTCCTGACGATTTTAAATCTCCTCTTTTTTGGACCCTGCCAAGGTAAACTAGTACAATTTGGGAACCAACTGCCGGATCTAGCGAGATTGGGATATCGGGGTGGTCTAGGTATATAAGACGACATGGAAACCCAACATCGAGTTTCGAGAACATTAAGCATTCAGAATTTCAGAGACGCCCATCATGTTATCCAAGGCTTCTCTTCTGACGCTTCTATTGCCCGCTGTAGCGTCAACTCGGGTTTGTCAATTGTCAGCAAACAATCAAACTCAGCCTACCAACCAGACACAGCCCTTCGATCCGAGCGCACCTACGAACGGGACCGGATCTACCAACGGAACCATCCCCGAAGATGACACTCCTTGGGTTCCGACATGCAAACTACCCAGACATGACTTCGCATGGTTGAGCGTTGGTCATGGTTTTATGAGCGACTGTGTTCATAGCAGGGGTACAATCCAGGGTCGTATGATCTTTGTCGACTTTTCTGACGCAGAGGCCCTCGAAGGGGAATCTCCTCAGGATGCGTACGATCTGTTGGTTCCTGACTCAAACAAGTGGTTCCAAGAAATCAGCCATGGCCAGCTTGACCTCAACATCACCGCCGATACTTCCAAGTTTTACCGCATGCCGAACTCCGCAGAGTCATACGGTTGGGACTCGGGTTTAAGCAACCAGCAACATTACGCCTACATTGAGGACGCTTTGGACGCATACATGAACAACGGCGAGAACCCTCCGCCCGCCGTGACGGATATCCTCTATGTTGTACCTACACGCAATGCGGCATGGTTGACTCGCTCATTGGCCTCGGCCTTCGGCGCCTTCACGAGAGACAATACCTTCGTATCCAAAAGAGCCATTACCTTCGGCGTTGATCCATATAACTCCTGGGGCCACAAGGCGCTCAACCACGAAACTGGCCACTCCATGTGTCTTCCCGACCTATACCCCCTGGATATAAACTTTCCTACTGGCGAATACGTGGGCGGCTATAGTGTCATGGGCAATGTCGGGGGAATTGCCCCTGATTTCTTCGCCTGGGATAAGTGGAGGCTGGGATGGTTGGCTGACGAGGATGTCGACTGTATTCTCGAACACGGTACTACCGGACATACTCTCACCCCTCTGGAGACTGAAGGTGGTACCAAGGCTGTGGTGGTAGCAGCTAACAAGACTTCGGCTCTTGTTGCTGAAGCTCGCACCGCCAAGGGCGCAGATGAAAAGATCTGTGCACCTGGTGTCCTCCTCTACACGATCGACACTACCCGCTCAACAGGAGAGGGGCCGATCCGCGTTCTTGATGCCACGCCTGGATCAGATAGTTGCGGTAGCGAAGTCAGCGGTTGGGAGCCCATGAATGATGCAACTCTGTCTATGAGTGGCACAAAATCCTACCAAGTATCTGGATGGGGTATCAAGGTTACGCTAATTGATGATAAGGGTGATGAGTTTAAGATTGAAGTAGAGTACTCATAGAATAACACGATAAACATTGTGTTTTCAAGACTACATATTAGGAGGGACTTTTGCCTGCCAATAGACTTGTGATGTTCATAGTCCCGTAGGTGCGCCTCTCACAATGCTCATTAACATCGGCAAATAATTGCACTTCCGAGTAGCACTTGGTGATGACGTTGTCATCCTTTGTCGTGTTAATTAGGCTAAGCATTCTCCCACCAGCCCCGCCTATCTCGATCTTATCGAACCCCTTGTTGACGTGATGGATATTCCATGCGGCTGTGGGAGCCTGAATAGGGTTATCGTATTTTATGTGAGACGATAGTAGCTAGTTTTATAGCGCCAAAGTGTCGATCTACGACTCAAGGCCCATCTTAGGAAGCCTTTAAAACTACTGTCCAATGGTTGAGATCTGATCCGTAACATCGATGACGTTGATAGATGCAAACCCCGGTCCATCCCTTCCTTGGCTAATCATAACAGCCTATCCGTAGGTCTTTTGTATTAACACCTTAGACGCCAGCAAGTTCCTAGTCAAGTCATCTGCATTTTTCGTGGACGTGACTAGATGGTTGGGAGAACCCTAGACGCTATAATTTCCAAGGTGTCGCAGCTGTAAGCCCTCTAGTCCACCCGAGAGGTATATGTAGTTTCATTTTACGGGGAATGGCCCTGAAACGGTGCTCAAGGAATTCTGAGCCGACAATGAACTATCTCTGGTATGACTGTGTTGTAAACGGAGATGGTGGTTAGTGTTTCTTCGTTGAGGCCGTAGAAACCCAACCATGGGAGCCGATGCCTATCCCGGTCATCTTCACCGGGAGAACTTTGGCCTTCTCGAATCTTGGATCAGGGTGGGCGAGACAGTCCATGGCTGGTCGGCCTCTGCCTTGGTGAAACGGGCCCCAAGGCACAACTTAACCCCGTGGGGTCGAACCCTGTATTGGAACTTCTTGGTTTGGCGCAACTAAACATTTTCTTCATATATTATTGACTGGGGACGTCGAACGGGAGGTTTGTCAGAGGCATACGAGGCCAAGGGCTCCGGCCCCTGAGCAAATCAGGGGAAACCAACCAATGAGCCCGAACAGCGTATTTGTCTCGAAAGTATCTCCCAGTCCTAAGTGCCTCAGCGTAGCAGGTCTGTCAGTGAGCTTTAACAAGACGAGGTTTGGTTCCCTTGAATATATTTGCCCTATGTCAGTAACGCCGGTTCCCGCCATGTCCATAGCCAGGGACTCGGAACGGGGAACCCACACGAATTCCTTTGTCGTCCTCTGCTGTATCGTAATTGATCCATCGCTGTTGTTCTACGAGAGTAAACACACCAGTTTGCCTTGCCTATTTTGCAATGAAATGATTGGGTCTGATCGGCCGTCACCGTGGAGGGCAGGCGTTAGAAAGATTAGCATGTTTTCGTCCCGCTACGTTGAGTCCCGCTCGAGCGTGTATAATTGTTGAACGTTTTGTGCCGATAGGGTTCAATCGATGATGGCATCGTCATTTCTATCTGCGATTTTCGTCTTGACTGTCAATGGTTCCGATCTTCCTTGCGTTTAGAAGTCAATCGACATATGGGAAGGACGCTCCATGGGTTTCCTGACAAGTCTCTTTCGCCCGTTACCGACGCTCAGCCATAACGCAAATTTATTCGACCAGGGCCAGGTGCACGAGAAGCCAGGTTCCGGGCAAATGATGCACGTGTGCCTCTCAAGGCACTTCTTCTTCCTGATGCGTCAACAGAGACTACAGCTCGTCGATCTTCCGCGTTTGGAGTTGACTATGGTGATATCTGAGCCGGAGGGAACCCGAAGTAGGTTGAGGGCCTGGTAAATTGGGGAACAGAACGGAACGGGAAAAGCATTTAACTACTCGCTGGCTTGCCCGGTTCATCTGATCATTGCGAATACATTCAAATATGGGTGTTGAATCCGAGGCAGTATCTCTGAGGGTTGTGCCGGAAACTATAGGGTTTCCGATTTCTGCAAACCCAGCGAGCTTTCCACAGCCAAGGCACTTGTACTGCGGGGCGACTACCCATGTCGAAGGAGACTGAAACTTGGGATTAGTCGGTTGAAGGAGGGTTCATCCTCAGGCGTGCTGTGCCACAGGTAATCATACACGCCCTCCTCGGCGTGGTCTCGAGAACGCCTCTTGCCGACCACCATTTCGACACCATGGCGTTGAGCATGATGCCAATCGTTGTACCGTGAAACCTTTTCAGGTGTCTGAGGTGCCCTTATTGGAAACCCAAGAAGCGGACCCTCCCCAGCATGGGTTAGAACCTTGGTCGCAGGAGTCGCCATGGTAATAGTATGAGGGAGAGGCGCGTAGTAGATAGATAGGCTAATTGTGGATGGAAGTAAATGTGGTCTCTAGGACTCCTCAGCTCGGGGAACAGTTTGCAATTTAACATAAATGCCCTGCTAGGTTGCTCGACCCGTGGCCCAAGCCCTATGATCTGTTAGTCTCTTCAATGAAGCGCCTAGGCAGAGTGTCCGTGATGGCTGATATTACCGTAGCTTGAACGAGGGCGTCTTGGCCTCTTCTGAAAAATGAGTCGATCAATCTTACTTCACATTCCGGTGCGAGTGACAGGCTGAGGGTAAGGAACGCCGCCAAGCCCTATCCGGGACGGCTGAGTGAAACGGTGATAGCACAGGCTGACTTTTAAGTTTTCAGGGGGCCGTTTCAAGCTGGTCTTTACAATTACTTAATGGCAGAGAGTGAGTGACACCAATCGCAGATTGGGAAGTAGGCCAGAGAATTCGAGAGCAGCGTGTCCGCGTTTATTCCCACAAGTCCGCAATAAACGGGCTCCAGAAAGCCCCTCTTTAAGAGAAGAGATGCTTGGTGTCCGCACCATCTAGAGCTCCCCATTAGTCGTACAGTAAGGCTGAGCAGGTTAGGCTTCTCAGCCAGCCACATTTTTGTCGTTCCCTGGTACCTAAGCGGCTGAATGTGCTGTATCCCGGCTCGCACTTCTGCGGTAGCCCTGCCATACGACACTCATTCTCAATAAGCTTATCACATATCCAGTCACCAAGATATCTACGCGTTTTTCCTCTTTCCCCGGTGCGTCTACCACTACCCAAGAGCGCGTCTACCCTCATCTGGGATCAACAGCCGTTTACCAAAAAAAAAAACTGCTTGCAAGGTCACTAATTCGCTGCAACTCTTGATTTTGCACATCAATAGGACTTGGGCCAGGCGTTGATGTTAGCCACGTGAAATTTAGCGGTATCTCTTTTTACTGGGCCTAGATACCCTTCAGCACTTAACAACTACAACTTGACGAGGCGAGGCGAATTATCACTTTTCTCGAGGGACAAGAAGTCTGGTATTGACTTGAGACAATCCAGCCAATCAACCAATGGCATGTGACTACCGCATGCAGGCAGACAAATCTGTCACCGGCTTACGGTGGCCTGTTTTGCCATCTGGACGATATTCCGGTCCTCGTGGCTGGAGTCACGTTCCTTGCACAAGCTGATCAATAGGCTTGTTGCCCGAAGCTGAAAGACAAAGCGGCTGGTGGGCCGATCGTCCACGGTATGAAGGGGGGAATCTGAACTGCTAGGCCCCTGCAATATCCAACTTGCTTCCTGAAGGTTGACTAACTGGCCACTTAGTGCCTTCTCGGCAGTTGTCTCCGTGCTGCCTGACATGATGTTGATGTGCGAAGGGATCGAGCTGTGTATGGGGAGCTTGACAAGGTCACACCCAGTTTGCGTTGATCCCCGACTTGCGACACGCCAGTCAGCCACCTTGGCGTGCTTGGTCAACAGCTCAAGGCCTTGCAAGTCTAATATGGCAATGATAAAGAAGGGATCGAGAGGGCAGAGGAGGAGTGGAAGCGGTCAATGTAAGCTAAGGGCGTGCAAGTCTTGATAATTTATGCCAGCTCAACAGGCTTAGGCACGTGTGTCATCCGTGAATGGGATGCATAGTTGACTCCCCTGTTCCCCGCCGGTGCCGACGCCCGGGTAGTTTTACAAGATTGGGTGAGGACTTAATGCAGGCGAGAGAGGTCGAGCGAGGATTTAGATAAAGATCTTCATTTTATATAACTTTCATAGCCTCTACAAAGGCAGCCTTTATACTGTATTCCAGTACTATTGAAATGATTAGGACGCAGCCTTACCCTGAGACTCATAAGGCAAAAACAAAAAGACAACACCTGCAACAGCAAACAATGCGGCCGAGATCCAGATGGGTACGCTCGTAGTCAGCCCAACATACGCCCCGATAATTGTTGCACCGAGTCCCGCAGTGCGATTAAACATCATGGAGAGACCGTTTCCCGTCCCACGAATCGGTGCTGGGAAAAGCTCAGGTGTATACGTGTATAGGAGCCCGAGGGTGAGATTCTGAAAAAAGGCCACGCCGCAGCTAAATCCTAGAACCGCCGCTTGCGTCTTGGCCTGGGTAAACATGAATAGGAACAGGCTCGTACAGAAGCATACGGCCGCACCAGTGCCCTTTCTGCCGACCCGTTTCAAGTTGACGGTGAATCCGCCGAGGAATGAAGCAGGCAGACCACAGAGTGCTTGAATTGTAAGATTTCGGTAGGTGACGTTGAGGGAAGAGGAACCAGTCTGCACGCCACGGGTCTGGAGATACATGGGCAAAAAGACGTTGTAAAGCGGGAATGCCATACCGATGGCCATCCAGAGGAAGAGAATCATGCAGGTTGAGAGCGCCATACGGGGCGTAGAGAAGAGTGCCTTGAACTTGCCGGGCGTAAACTTGTCCAGTGAGCGCCGGAGAATGCTGGTGTTGGTGGCGGGAGCAGCGGCTGGGGCTTCCTCGGGGTTGCTTGTGGCAAGTCGGGCATCGATGGCTTCAAAGTGGTCAAGGGTCAGCCAGGTTTCCTTGCCATCCCGAGCGGCGATTTTTTGGACAACAGCAACGGCCTGGGCATCCCTTCCTCGCCCTAGGAGGTACTTAGGCGTCTCGTATATCTTAAATAGCAGGCGGAGCAGGTACAGGAGGATGGTAGCTCCGCCAAGGGTCCAATATACATAACGCCATCCGAGGTTATTCTGGAATGTGCATTGTTCGGTAGTCGCCTCGGGAGGGCAGGAGTAGTTGACGATGAAAGGCCTGGCACAAATTAGCTTGGCATATAAAATGTTTTTGTGGTCACTCACCATGCCACCATGTTGGCAATCACTTGGCCCAGCGACCAAAACCCAGATTGGACTACAAGAATGTTCTGATGGGTGGCCGGGATGAACTCGAGAAAAATAGCGCTATCAACGGGTTGATTCCCGCCACTTCCAAAACCAATCAGGGCTGAGAGAGTTGCAACGGCGGAAAAGTTTGGAGAGCCAGCGCCGATGAGGCCAGCCATAGCGGTAATGAGAAGGGTGACGTTGAAGGCAAGTCGGCGGCCTATGAAGTCTGCCGTCATCGGCCAGAGGGAGGCACCGACAAGCAGGCCTGCGTATTTCGCCATGGACAAAAAGGCGATTCGTTCAACGCCAAATTCGTGTTTGACAGGCGGCTGAATGTTGGTCACGGCCTGCATCCACAGCTGGTCGATGAACCAACCAAAGCCAGTTGTTGCAAAGATCTTCCACTGGAAGGGACCCATGCCGATATCGATCAGGGCCTCGTTCATGACCGAGATCTTGGCCTCGTACACGGGGTCCGCGCCTGGCTGGACCTGAGTGGTATCGATGCCATGGTAGTCGGTGTGGCCAGCAATATGCTTGTCCGCGCTGGGGTCCACCGAGACGGTCCTCTCGATGGTAGCGGGTGCGATGCTGGGCGACTCTGGCTGAGCAGGCGGAGCCTTTTTTGCCGCGTCATTAGACATGTTGAAGGATAAATAGAACTATAGAAGTGTTGGTGATGCGCGAATGTAGGATGTTGCACTCCAGTCAGAGAGCGCGACGAGCCCTTCCTTTTATGCGTTAATGGAAACGACGGTGCGAGGCGGGGAACCCTTCCCAGTGCTAATGGTTACTGAAAGCCAGTCGTTATCTTGGAGCACCTCGGATGTGAGCCGATGACCAAGTTGAAAGGACTCGGAACCGATCCGTTGTCCGTTAAGGGAGGGATCACGGATTTGACTGACCCGGGGACTGGAGATTTAGGGTGCAGAAATAGATCGATCCTATTTGATATCTAGGCCGTCGAGTTTATCAACTGGGACATAAAGTGCTCTTCCACTGGCTAACATTACCGATGTGGCATCTTTGACAGTTAGCGTAAGCGCAAGCGCCGTCAAGGAAGCCACGCTCACAAGGATTACTATCAACTATCCCCGCAAAGTGCTAGGTTACCCCAGGCCAGAGATGATAAAACGCGGGGAAAGGGACTGGTGATAGCTTAGTCCAATGATAATAGAGATAACCAGAACAAGGATACGGATAGAGGATGCGAGGAAAACTCTAAGCTCGGCACTCCGTCAGTTACCCAGTCACGCGGGTGAAGAAAACACCGCCGGTCTTGATTTTACAGGCCGGAGGAACTGGGACGGAGCTACGAGCTAGCATTGGTCGACATGTATCACGCTGCAAAGCCTGTTCTGGGGTTTCTGTTTGCCTGCGCGATTAATGTTGCTTGCCTGCTTGAGCGTGGGGCTGATAAAGGAAGCGACTTGGGGAAGGATTGGGCGTTATCTTTTGTTTTCGGCAATGTGTTGCCGATCACGTACTCAAGAAACCAGTTTCTCCACATTGAAGAAGGACATGGTTGTTTATTGGGCTGCGATTAGTTGCTGATACTACAGCCTTGGAGCTCAGGCTCAAAATCGGAGGCTGGAGAGTGGAAACAGGGGTTCAAGGCCTCAAACTGTTATGGGGTACGGCGACGCATTTTTCCTTTTGCGCTGTTGTTCATTGTCCACACTGTGTTCGCCTCGTATTGCACGCCATCGATTATCCTCCGAGACATGCTCCTTGTCCCTGTTTGCATCATGAGCCCGTACTCTCGCGCAATCAACGCGATAGGCTTAGTATCACAAAGGCCATGCCAGGCAGCATACACTCTTGATTCAATTCCCTCACCCCATCTCACGTCCTTGCCACGCTTCCTTGCGCACCCTTGCACTTGACCTCCCGATCGACTATTTAAGCTACTGTTTACACCTTCAAGGCTGAGTTAGTACGCGACGGGGAGCTTTGACACGGCGGCAAAAACAAGCCACCTCTTGAGCTTTAGCGAAGCAGGCTCTGTTGACCGACAACTCTTCTTAGAGGAGTTATTGACATTAATTTTGGTGGGAGGTGCACCGGTTGGCAGTGTATCGCTCCATCTCTCTGGCGTAGCTTCGTCAACTCCCTATCGTGTCGTTGTCTTGCCACTGCCATTTGCTCTCCCCTCGTCATCATACCCTGTGGCACATCCTCACTTTGAGTCATCTGAATGTCTCTATATAGCATGCGATGATAAGTTTTGCCCCAATACTTGAAAACAATTACTGAGCTCTGTCGCCTCTCGATGCAGTCTCGCGATATTGTGATGACGCTGAGAGGCTTGGATTCTTGCGGGATCGCTCTATCCCTCGACGACCTCCTCAAAAACATATACTCTTGGCTCACTGGGGCTCTCCAAGTTCCCGGGAGCTATGACTCGTTGCGATTAGATGCATCAGGAAGCCAGGTAGTGTCTAGGTCATCGAGGTCTTCAAAAAGTGCTGGGAAGCCTCAGTGACCTTTGAATGCAGATATAAGTCGTGGAATATTGTGTAGGAAGTCGACTTTCGCCAGCCAGCAAGACCTGATCTGCAAATCTCCTACTATTAGTAGCGATTAAAGTAGGCTGATCCCATGGAAAGGTCGGAGACTTGTTCTGTTAGACTCATTCAGTCCTTTTCCAGAGTGAAGTAAGCTTCAAAACATGATACTTGACCGATTGTTGTTTCTCTTTGGGCATGCCTACAGGAGGCTGCGTCTTGTTCCATCGGCTCGACTCTTCCGTTCTCCAATTGCATCCATTTCCTAGCCCAATCTCTCAAGTCCCTCCGTATGATCAAAGATAAACTGTGCAAATACTTGCTAGAGAATTTCTTGATCTCTATCTTGGGTTTGATGTCATGCACTGTGGGACTTTTTTCAAGTTCATGGACATATGTGCATGATGGTCTTCACTACCATTTACATACGCTGCCATATTTCCACCAAAATGGTCCATGATGGGATAACAACTCTATGTGCTATTGGCACGGGTAATTAAATTTTCATGAATCACATAAAAGGCATGTTTCAGACCCACTTCGTAGTTCGGTTAGGTATGAGTTGGGGTTGGATGATGTTTATGTTTCTGTATGAGGCACTTTGTACGTTTCATGTTAGCTTTAGTGATCATCGGTGCATCTGCTAGCGCTGAAGATACTTGTTAGTATAAACGGACTATGGTTATAGAAGTTTAATGCTCTTGCAGCTGAAAGGGCGAGGTCAGTGCTGTTGGGTGAGGTCAATTCATCACTAGCTTCTGGGAGACACATTTTTGTATAAATTTATTGGTATTTCCTCTGATCATTCGTGATACATTTGGTTTTTATCCTGCGCGACGTTCATGGCCGGAGTGATCAACCGCCGATTGTTTACCCCTCATGGCCGCCCTTGATATTATATTAGTTACAAGACGCCTGTCTCGCAATTGAGACTGTTACGAGTTGGCACTAGCAAGTAGACATTTAATACGTTGCTACTGCTAGCCATGGTTGAGTCTTCTACAGAGAGGGGTGGGTCAGTATATAAATAGCAGAGTGTAATGATGTTGGCTCGCATGACGCATGGATGAGAGGAGCTTGAATCAGGACGCCATGGCTAGTCGCGTTTTGGTGCTCAAGAACAAATAAGTCCTGTTCAGAGAGTATCTAAACCCTCTCAATAATGAAGGACCTCACCGAGAAGGGCCAAGAGAAAGTGGATTGGAGAAAACTGGGAAGGCGAACCGAAGCTATGAATGCCTGTAACGCGAGTCTGGAATTCCACGACTCAGGTGACGAATAGCCTGCAGTTTTCAACCAGACTCACCCCTCTATTTTACGAGAGAGATAAATCAGCTTCTGATGATTTGCATTAGCATGCTGGATAGCGTGTTTACTCCTCTGTCGGTATTTATTTAACCATACTCCTTCACCCCCCTGCACATGAGAGATAGGCCGTTACTGCCTGTAATGTGACCTGACATGGGAACGAGGGATCTTCCTCGCCCATGCAATGCGCCTATACGTAGTAGTTTGGCCCAAGCATCGGCAACACTCCAAGAACGGAAGCTGTTAGTTGACAGGCCCCGCTCGCCAAGAGGCCGAGTTCAGGACAAGGTCGTATTCAGTGTCAAATTAAGGAGAACCGCCGGCGATACGAGGTCATCGATAAGGGCACGGGGCTTTACTCAGGCAATAGAGCTTTATAAGGTGAAGGCCCCATGCTTTTCTACTGCATTCATTTCCATCGTTGCCATCATTATTTGAATTGAGAACGGACCGACTCCATGATGCTTGGTGTGACACTGTTGGGCCTTCTTGGTGCTATCGCCAGTGCCGAGCAAGTAGCCCCCCGTGGCTATGGATGTCTGGTTTCTGACCAAGGCCTACACAGGCATATCAACACTCGTCCCGAGTTCCTTGATCCCAGTCGCCGGAATTCCCTCCCCAGCAGCTTCCTCGTCGATGTGCACTTTCACATCGCCAGCACCCAGGAAGATGAGGATCTCATTACTGAGGAAATAGTCGACGCGCAATGGAAAGTTCTGCACGAATCCTTTTCCAAGCACGGCATCAATCTGGTGCTAAAGTCGACAGAGCGGGTTGTCGACGATCTTACTGGCCACTCGTTCCTCATCTACGAGGGGCCAGACAAGGGTTGGGTCAATTATGAGAAAGAGGAAAGGGAATATTTCAAGAGCACTCGAAAGGGCGGCTATGACGCCCTGAATCTTTACTTCTTCAGCAAATATTCACCTGGGGCTACGGGATACTGCACTTGGCCTACAACCCTGACAGAGGGCGACGATTTGACCCTGGGATTGGACTCGTGTCAACTCAGTGCCATGACAATGCCAGGATTTACGGTCGAACAAGGCGGGTTCGAAGACTGGAACCTGGGTCATCTTGCGATCCATGAGGCTGGACACTGGTTTGGGCTCAACCACACATTTACCGGTGGTTGCTCGCAGCCGGGTGACTTTGTTGGCGACACACCTGCCCAAAGAACACAGATATATGGATGTCCTATTGGGTCAGATAGCTGTCCGGACCAACCGGGTTTGGATCCCATCCATAATTTTATGGGCTACACGAATGACAACTGGTATGTTCTTCTATCTAAGCCGTGCATGGGCCTACTGCAACAAGGTCTAGCAGACACATCGTGACTAACATCTCCAGCACACATGAATTTACGACCGGGCAAAAAGATCGGATGTTCGAGGTCTTCTTCAACTATAGGCGGAAGGGGTAACTTGTAAATACTTCGAGTATTATCACATCCAAGTAGGGGAGAAAGCATACACGTGTAATCTCATGAACATGGAGGTGTGTGGGCTAAGAGGGTGCGCCTACATGAATGTTTCATCAGATATCATTGACCATCATATCTTGCGATTATCGGTTGAACCTTTCTTCATACAACCTGGCTACACTCTACTTGGCTTAAATGTTTAAGATATGGGCAAGTCGAACTTGACGATGACTCGCTGCGTAATCGGCATGGTGATTTAGAGCGTGAGAGAGCTGTGCTGGAGCCCGCAACCGAACCAGCGTGTCCTTAAGCCCAATGCTTGTCCGTCTTTTCAGTTTTGCCAAGAGAATGATAAATGGTAAGTGTTATTCCGTAGCCAGCCCCTCCTAGGATTTCAGCGAGATCCGCTTCACCAATGTCAACGATTGGTGTGAAGCAGCCTATGAGGCCCTATTGCCTCGGCACCTGTTATAAGGTACTTTCCATTTTTGCCGTTGGCATAGTGATCTATTTTATTCAATAATCCATATTCGCGCTAAACAGGAAGCACTCAACAGGTGAGGAAAGTTTTGCCCATATTAGAATATTAGCCTAAACGTAAAAGGCTATGAGCTTGGGAATGTCCCTTGAGGGGCATCTTATTGTAATTACCGGTCACAAGCCGATTGATATGCTTCGCACGAGAACAATTTACTCTAGTACAACCCCAAAAAACCGACGGGGGAGGCTGAACCCAGTATCACCGGTTCAATTCATGTCTTCCAACCAGCGCGAGTGTCTCTACCCCTGTTCTTGAAGAGCCGGGGTGGGGGCATCTCTCTCTTCCACCATCTCAATTGACCGACGGCTCTTGCCCTGGACGTTACCATTTATATCCTTTTACAACGGCTAAATGATAAACTCTTAGTCTGTTAGGCCCTCAAACGTCTCGCGGCCACCTCGCTGGCTATCTATGCGAGTCTGGGGACCATTTATATTGAGTCAATGATGAACTATCTGTCGTACGCGATTATCCCATCAAGGGCCGGGCTTCAGCTATAACAAAGAATACAATACAATAATTGCTCCTTGACTCCCTCAGCAGTCATATACTACGCCATGTTGTCATTCCTGTGGGAAGTATCAATAGAGGGTTTCCACATCTAACTTTATGAAGGTCCTAGATCCAGGCTTCACATGAAGATTTCAGCACGCACTATGTATGGTCAGCCATTCATCGCAGCAATAACCGTCCATTTAAAAGCAAGAAATCCCACAGAAGAAGGAAAGCAGCTGAATGCTCCCGCTCGAAACAAGGAGTCACTTCATGCTACACTCAAGTGTTGAATGATAAAGAAGAGTCAATTGGCTACTTACCTTTTGGGAACTCCACACGACGCATTGAGTCAGCATCATGTCAGACGATGTGGAAGAGCTGCGCAAGATCATCGAGCAGATGCGGAGGGAGAAGGAGGAGGCCGATGCTCTTCTTGCCGCAACCAAGGCCCGCGCTGTCGCAGCTGAACTGCTTTCACAGCCATTGAAGCTGATACCATACCTTGAGGAGCTTCACATTGTCGGCTCTCTCGTCACATATATACACGATCGCACCCTCACCACCCAATGTCCTACTACAAACCCAACCTCCATGATCTACCCTGAGCGTATCATCCCCTGGGAGGAGTTCCCTTCTGAGCAGGGAAAGATTTGGGATACGCTCTTGTCCAGCCCATCTTTCTCCGATAACACTACCTTTTCATCACGACAGGAGCTAAACTATGTCAAGAGACACCTTGGTGCAGTCAGCAGTGAGATGTCACTCCGACACTCGCAGAAAGAGGTACTTGAAAACGCCATTGGTGAGCTCATGGCCAATGCCGTTGGGGATGTGCCAACCAGTCATGCCTTCAGGCTCGGTGATGGGATCATATTCCAAGACCATACCAACCTTGGTGACATGGCCGACTCTATCACAGCATCCGTTGATCGACTATCCCTCGACCCACGAGCAGCCTACCAAACACCACCGCCACGGAGAAGAAAGGGACATGGAAAAGGCAACCGAGCCGATCAGTGGTGCATCTACCGAGACGATGGGGGAGAACGGATTCCAACAGTTGCGATCGAGTACAAGGCACCTCATAAGTTGAATCACCACGAGATCGTCCGAGGACTCAGTACGGGACCACACTCCGATATCCAGCCAGCACGAGATGTCTTCGATCTAAAGCCCAAAGCTGGTGAGGAATTCGACCACCATGCCAAAAGACTTGTCGCGGCCGTCATCACACAACTCTTCTCTTACATGGTCGGCAAGGGTCTTCAATATGGCTATGTATGCACTGGGGAGGTCTACATCTTTCTTCACATTCCCATCAGCGACCCTTCTCAGGTCCTCTACTACGTCTCCGTGCCGAGCATAGATAGGGGGGATGACCGAGATGACAAGCAGACTGGCATCTACCGCACAGCCGTTGCTCAAGTCTTTGCCTTTATTCTTCAGGCCAACCAGTCGCGAGCACCGCCCCAGTCCTGGCACACGAGGGCCAACAAGCTCAGCAAATGGAAAGTCAAGTACGAGGATGTTTTGGATGAGATCTCATCCACCGAGGGCAAAGAACCCGATGTCACCCCCTATCAACCTGGGCGCTGGGTCGGGTTCCATTATGGAAAGACTCCAGAGAACACGCGTAACTCCAACCCTGATGGTGATGACGATGATGACGACCCATCTTCATCGCGGCAGCGTGCCGAGCGACGCAATCCTCCCTGAGTTGCAGCTACTAAATTCGAGAGCAAGAATCTGGACGACAGACAGCGGTCGAGCGGTCAGTCCTCTCAGAAAGGTGACGGTGGCGGCGTACGGGAACGAAACACATTCAGGATCGATCATATTGTACGCATCAGTGTCTTCATGGTCTCGCTTTCGGCGGCTCAACAGACAAGAACTGTCCTACTCCTTGGACGACGGTAGCAAACATCTTGACCAACAGGAGTTGCTCCGCTTGATACGCCAGCAACTGGCGGTTGATCGCGACGAGGATGCTGATTGCGTGCCACTCTATCTGTCCGGGGCTCGCGGCTCACTCTTCAAGATACGATTATCATCGCACGGATATACGCTTATGGCCAAAGGCGTCGAGGCTATGGACACCAAGCAGCTCCGTCACGAAAACAAGATGTATGACCACATTCGGGATCTTCAAGGCCAGCAGGTCCCCGGTTGCCTCGGCTCAATCAAGCTGATTGAGCCGTATTACTTTGACAACGGTGTATATGTACGCTTCATGTTGATGAGTTTCGGTGGACGTTCTATACTCAAGGAGTTGAAGGCTATTGATTCTGGTTTGGCCAACAAGATCACGGACACACTCGAGCGACTATACCAGCACGGACTTCTTCACTGTGATGCCGAGATATGTAATGTTTTAGATGAGAAGAACTCTGGTACGGAGGTTCCTCTTAAAAGTCTTTGCCAAAGAAATCAATACTATATCCTTTAACCCTTATTAGGTACCAGTCGATATATCCGCTGTTTACTTCTATAATTTAAGATATATTTAAATATTTGAATATTTAAATAAGTTTAACTAGATCTGGTTATTATAGAGCTAGATTAGTCACGTGGGAGACCTCTGTGATTCGGGCATATAATATATATAGCTTGCCGGTACCCGACGTTTCTTCCCATTAGCGATATCAAAGCCAGTTCTCTGTTGGTCTATACCCTCCTTATCCGCCCACGCTACATACCTTGTTTACCTTTCCGCAATCTACTCACTCTCATTATTTCCTTCGTTTCTCCTTCGTTTGCTGCAGACCAACATGGATCCACTACGGCCTCCAAGGCCCAAATCTCGCGACGACTTTGAGATAGCCATTATCTGCGCTCTCACTCTCGAGGCCGACGCCGTGCTTTTTGTTTTTGATCATCACTGGGGTGAAGACGGTGATACTTCCTTTGGAAAGGAACGTGGGGATCCCAATGCCTATTCCACAGGCGTCATTGGACAACACAATGTGGTCCTGGCTCATCTTCCTGGAATGGGCAAAATCGCGGCTGGGAGCATTGCGGCATTTTGCAGAATGAGTTTCCCCAATATCAGTCTGGCACTGGTTGTCGGAATCTGCGGCGGCGCCCCCGTTTACGATCAAGGCCAAATCCTTCTTGGCGATGTCATTGTTAGTACGGGGGTCGTTCAATACGATCTTGGACGACGATTTCCAGACAAATTTGAGATCAAGGATACATTGGACGAAAGCTTAGGAAGACCAAACATTGCCATCAGGAGCCTGCTATCGAGACTCACGACTGCACGAGAACGCGCTAGGCTACAGAGGGTAACCCAACCTCACCTCGATCAAGACCCTAGCCACCGAGTCCGGTTTCCCGGGCGCTCGAAAGACATCCTTTTCCCGGTAGATTATCGTTATAAGCACTAAGATGCGTTAATCTGCGTAATATGCGCCTCCTGTCGACAGAAGATAGACACAGTCTGCGATCAAGCAACCAAGCTTAGCTGCGAAGAGCTTGGCTGCGATCCCGACCAGCATTTGCCAAGAGTCAGACGACTCGAGGATGAAGGCCCGACGATCCATTTCGGACTGGTTGCTTCTGGAGACACGGTGATGAAGTCCGGACAAGATCGCGACTACATCACCAGAGAGAGGAAAGCCATTGGCTTTGAGATGGAAAGCGCCGGCGTTTGGGATATTTTCCCATGCGTCGTAATTAAAGGCGTCTGCGACTATGCTGACTCTCACAAGAACAAGGAATGGCAGGCTTATAGTGCTGCCTCTGCTGCTGGATGCGCCAAAGCATTCCTTGGGTACTGGGCATCTACCACACAGTGAGTCACCTTTTGCGATTATGAATGAGATATTGCGATACTAATGGGCTATCTCAAGGGACGGCAAGAGAGAAGCCCAAGCTAGAAAGCACTGTGAACGTGTCTTGCACAGTCTCAAGTTTCCGGAAATGAACGAGCGCAAAAATGACATATCCTCGGAGGCGCCCGCTACGTTTCGCTGGATCTTCGGGGATGAGGACACCAGCGATTCCAGCTCCTTCGGGGATCCAGAGTTTGATATAGACGACGGCCATTTTTCGAACTCAGAGCAGACGTGGGATAGCTTCGTTGACTGGCTCCAGTCGAGCCGGCGGATCTACTGGATCAGTGGAAAACCAGGTTCCGGAAAAAGCACACTGATGAAGTTCCTTGTCTCCAGCCATAGGACCAAACAGAGCCTAGGAGAATGGAGGCAAGACACTACTGTACTTTCCCATTTCTTCTGGAAGCCAGGGAGTATGATGCAACGCTCCCTCAAAGGTTGTCTCTGTTCTTTGCTCTACCAGATCTTATCCCTGGACGAGAATTTCTTGCACCGGGAACTTCTGGGGCTCATCACCAGCGACGATAAGGCCTCGCCGTCTGATTGGGCTCATGGTGAACTTGAGCACTTGTTATTGAGCTACCGAAAGCGATCATCGCGTCCGCTCTGCATCTTCCTTGATGCTCTCGACGAAGTTGATCCGGAACAGGATGCTCTCGATCTGTTGAATCTTGTCAGACGTTTACCATCGCCTGTGATCAAGATCTGCGTGTCGAGTCGACCCGAACGTTTGTTTAGGCTTCATTTCCACCAACATCCCTGTCTCAGGATCCACGACTTGACAAGCGCCGATATACAGGAATATTCGAGAAATGCCATCAGGAATGCCATTGCATACGAGCCAAGAACGCTTAGCATCTCAAACCTGGCCGCTCGTGTAGCTGACCTTGCTGGTGGAGTGTTTCTTTGGGCTGCCCTTGTTACACGATCTCTGATTCGGGGAATCAACAACGGCGATCCTACCGATGACATTTACCAGCGACTGGAGGCAACGCCAAAGGATCTCATGAACTTGTATCGGGATATGTTACTACGTTCTGAGGACGACCGACCTACCTATCAAAAAAACGCATCCATGATTTTTAACATGGTTCTTGTCCACCAGGAGATGCCCGATATGACTATATTCCAGCTCATGGCCGCAATCGACAATGATTTCTTGGATCGTTACGTCATTCGGTGGGAGCAGGTGCTTGAATCACAGCTTGAGGCTAATTGTGCGCGCACGCTGACACTACTGGAGGTCGGATGCGCCGGGCTTTTGGAAGCCCAATTTGTCCAACGAGGCTGTCCCATGGGCGAGACTCGACGCGGTGTCGGACGCTTCAGAGACATGCTGGTAGTTTTCCCCCATAGAACAGCCAAAGACTTCCTCCTCGACACGGAAGAAGGCCGGGGCATCTGGAGAACTAGCGAGTGTTCTCGAGAAGAGTTATTCACCCGAAGATTCAAAGCTTTCATGGCTGATCACCGTCTGTTATGCAGCATAGAACCCTTCGCGAGCCGAGATGTAACGGACCTGATAGGGGAGGCGAACAGTTGGAGTCCGATGGTGCCACAGGGAATGACCACGTCCTTGATGAAACTTGTCCAAGGGAGCTGCGAGCGAGGATTCTCATCACCGAAACTGGACGTGTTGGAATTGATTCCTGACAACCTTCGCGGGCAATTTCTACTGTGTGCAGCGCGTTATGGGAACTTTCAATTTGTTATGGACGACCTGGTACCTTCTCAAGTATTGGAGAGTCCCGAGACTGCTCATTGCATCTTGTTCTACTACTGCCATGCTCCAAAGCCAAGTGTGCATAATGCCGACCGAACCAGGCTTATTCGATACCTTCTCAACAACGGATACGACCCCAATTTGGCCGCCGTAACACAGCACAGCAACACCATTCTGGGTCATGCTACAGTCTGCATTGGAAGTCCTTGGCTTCGCTACTTGGTCAGCACAGTAGACGAGGTCAAATTGTGGGAACTGGAACGAATTACACTTGTTGGATACCCAATCGAACCCACCTTGGAGACACTTCGAGATTTTGTTCGGGCAAGAGCCAGCATGGAAGCAGTGACAACGCTTATTTGTTACTGGGATAGTGATTCTCGCGGCGGTGGAATAAGGACGTGTCACATCTCGGATCGTGGATTCGCCTAGTACCATTCCTGCTCTAGCTATTATGTCATCCTCGAGGCGAATGGGCGAGCCTTGGCCGAATGTATTCTAAACCAGCTACATGAGACTAACACCGATCTCAGCTATGAAGAAACGACTTCATACATGAAGTCTTGCTTTTAGGCATAAGGTTGAGAAAAAAGCCTTTACGGTAGAGTCTGAGGATGACTCGGAGAAACTCTTGGCTGGAGTAAGAGCATGGTTCAGCGAACCGGTTGGTGGACGGGCAATATTTATATTGGGTGAGGAAGTCGCGGCGACCTGCACACAGGCTGTTCAAAAAGTAATCCCAACATCAAAGCCTGCAGAAAATCCCGGCTTCTATGGTGGATTCAGACTCTGGGAGGATGAGGAATACTAGTAGTTAAGGTAGCTTCAATACTAGAGCATGATCTTGGCTTCCATCCGCCGGGGAGGAGAAGTATAATAATTACCCGAGGAATAGGAAGACAGACCAGGACCACGAGGTAGCCCGCTATGACGGGGCGTATGCATCGGAGCTGGCACTGAATGTCCGGATCGAGCGTGGAAGAGCTATGTACGACCGATATCACGACTATAACGAGTGATACTGCGATACCATATGAATCATGACCTTTATCATGACCGGGCCTTGTTCCTTAGACGTCTTGAGAAGGGTATATACTTCTGGGGAAGAAAAGCTTAGTTTCTTTATGAGGAAGTTAAAAAATGTTTCTTATCAATATGCATATTGTCTGAGTGGAATTGCACTTGGTAGTTACATGAGAAAAAGGCCAGAGTCAACAGTGGGACCCTCAAAGCTTCAACTTCCGTTACTCAGTCTGGTGATTGGTGTCATGGCATTTACCTGGACTCTATGATTGTTCTGGGGCTGGCCGTGATGAAACCGCAGATGATTATGGAAAGGAGAGCAATGAATGATGGCACCACGGCAACCTATACAATGCATATATCCCGGTTATATCGAGGTGTTAATAGAAAAACAAGGCCGAAGCACAGAGATAGTATGACAGGGCGAGTCATATTCGTCTTGTGTGACCATGCCCATACGAGCGGGTGATGGAGCCAGGCCGTGTTGTTGAAGCAAAATGATAGCCGTGTCCCAGAACTGTCCATCAACATTACTATTAATGATGACTCTATTGTCAAATCTTGGCCACAACCCCTTTCAATCCTGAATCCAAACTACATACCATTCTGCCCTGGCGAGGGGTAATTCCTCCATTCACACTCCTCGCGCTGTCCATCTCTGGATTTCAACCTCCTCCAATCAGCCGACACATGGCCATCGTCCTTTAACCTCGACTCGACGAGAGTCTCAATGTCCACCTCGTACCAAGCCCAAAAGACCACACCCAAAACTTGTGAATCGTCTTTAAAGGCACGACGACCGCCCAGACTCAACGACCACCCCACCCAAGGAGTCCTATAGGACATGGGTGAGAGTTGTGTGTCTCATAACACTGCCAGTGGTTGATGGCAGCCATGTCGACCTCTCGAACAAATGAAATTGAATCAGGATAGATACTAGATTCATATCCTTCCGCTTTCACTTCTTTGCTGTACTCCCATTGCGTCCGAGTGTCTGGGTCGTGAAGTTGAACCTCGACGAGTCGCCGGCCACAAGTGGAAAAGGTCAGGGACTCCTCTTGGTTGGATACGGATACATCGCGCTTTCGTCTGAGGTTGAAGTCGACGAGCCAGATGTTAATTGCATCCATGCTGTCGATCGCCATCCGAACAAATGTTTCGACAATCTCGATCTCGTCATGGTAGGGACATGCCTTTGCGACCTGGAGCTCCCATTCGGCCTTGTATTCCAATGCGATGTTTAATCTTCCTTCGTATCCCCATATGGAAGATCCAATTGGAATGTCCATATCGACCCGACTCCAGTCGATTGTGGTTATGTTTTCAACCTGGAATAGAAATAGGTCCTGGTGAGGCATAACCGTGAAATAATGAGGATTCCCGTGGTCGCTTATAAAGTACGCTGTGGCAGGAGCATCTTCCTCTCCCCGTAGTTGCCTGCATTCAGGCGTCTGTCTCGGTCCCTGTGTACGTCTGAATTTGCGCTCCATGACGCGTCTCGACTCTTTGCAAGCAGACCATAACCCTCCGTCAATGAGGTATGTTGAGAGGTTGCTTTCGTCGCAACCTGGGATAGCAAGTTGGTGGGTATTGTGGGTACTTCCTTTGAAAAGGATCATATGCCTCATTTCCTCCAGAGCCATGGCTTTCCTGCAATTGAAGAGCTTGAATATCTGTATGCCCGGACGGGTCGGTCGCACAGCCAGGTTCCATATCTGGTCCCTGAGCTCCCAGGGCAAGTCACCAAATCGACGAAACGTGACGGCCATCATCAGTGATGGGAAAAGGTGGAAGACAAGTAGGGTCGATTATACGAGAGATCCTGTGGTTTGTCGTTGTCGAGCTTTGCGCTATAAAGAGAGGTGAAGAGTGAGAGTTGGGCTTCACTGCTCTCCAATGGACCGCTCTGTATATTTATGGATCTGATCTTGCGTCAGAGGAGACATCCGCAATAGAGTTTGGTTGAGTAACCGCCGGATGACTCATGACACATGCGGCCCCTTTGCAGGCAGAGAACTCAACAGTGGCAATACAATAATCCGCTTGGGGCGTTTTACGGTTGGATTTGAATGCGATATACTTTTTTGAGATTTCTTTTCACTTATACTCTTTTACATCATTATCTACCAAATACGTAGCTTACAGAGATATCAAGGGAGTCAAACAAGAGAACCACAGTTTTGAACGCAATTGAGGCATCATGTGTACACTTTCGTACTAAAGAGGTGGTCTGTTCCATCGGTCAAAGTGCCTTTTTTAAATGTAACAAACTCCCATACAACATTGCCTTAATACCCAACATTCGCGTATGTGTTGTTGTTGATGTCAATGACGCCTCCAAGAGGAGTTGTTGGGCACAATATCAAAAAACACGGTTGTGACTACATGACAGCATTAAAACCCAATGCTGTAAAACGCCGCAATGTCTACGTACCACGGTTGGTTCAAGCCCCATCACCTCGTGATCTATCAAGACTGTCTTAATGATACTGCAGGCTACCCCGTGCACCATACACTTCTAATTACGTCACATCTTCACCAGATAACCGCGGCGAGCCGTATCGTGACGGTGATAGAAGAAGAGTCGCATGGGGAACGCAATTCTTTAACCCGAGATCATATCTTAAGAATCTTGGCAGAGTTCTCATTGAGTCGCCCGATATGGAAGTAGGTGCCTGTGGAGGCATAGGGGAACCTGGCAACGTAGCAGAGGAGCGCACAAGTAGCTTGTGTGCCAAAAGGTGACGCCGATTAGCTCCCGTAGGGAATTTTAGTGTAGTCGTTGAATCTAGATCTGAGCTTAGCCTTACTACGCCAAACTATGGAGCCGAGCTGGAGGCTTGTGTAGAGTTTGGTCCTCGTGTGGGCAACGTCTCGAGCCTCAGCTGGTAGTGTCTTGGCCTCATATTGTTTTCTCTCTTTAACTACCTCTACAAAGCGAAATATGCCGGTCCACTCCCCACAGACCTGGGTCCTTATGATCTTGGCAAACGTGACGCATCATGGTGTAGTCTCTAGATCTTCAATGACGCAATCTAAAGCCTCAGCCGCTCAGGTCGCGATGCTTATGGGTTGATCGATGACTCTTTCTTCCAAACCAGTCCTGAATCGGGCTCCGGTTCCGTATTCTGACACTCTCCAAGCGGGCGGTGTGAGACAGCAAGCAGAGAGCAACAGCTCGTAGCCACCACGTATTACGAAAAAGCCAAAATATAACACGGCAAGTATGAGGGCCAAATTGTATGTATTTCTTTCAGAGTGGTGATTGAGGCCAGGGAAACTACGGCGCGATGTCATGAAATCGCTCGTTGACACAAAAACCAGCAGGCCTCACCCGACGTTGATCTCTTATATCTATGTCTACTTGGTCCTCACAACCCGACGAAAGAAGATGAAATCTTGTTCCAGCCTCAGAAGGAGGCATTTCAAATGACCGGCTTTAACTAACTCCCCCCTTTTACTTGATGTTGTAGCTACACTTCCCTAAGAATTGTCCATACTTATATAAGTAAGCTTCTCATATCTCTTGGATATTATT
The DNA here is from genome assembly GCA_011320165.1 of Fusarium protoensiforme. Lineage (NCBI taxonomy): Eukaryota > Fungi > Ascomycota > Sordariomycetes > Hypocreales > Nectriaceae > Fusarium > Fusarium protoensiforme. The sequence goes on along the minus strand of JAANQP010000675.1, from coordinate 4,607 downwards.
AGAAAGAGTATAATAAAATTCTTACACGACGAAAGGCCATCTCCATTGACATTTCAACGGCATTAAATGCTTCACAGAGCTCAATCTTATTCAGAAGACGAACATCCAATCAAAAGGGGTGGGTTTCCACTATGTTTGCCGTAATAGGGCTTCCATCTTTCATTTCCAGTGTAATAATAATAGTAGAAACTAAGTATAGGCATATCGTTAAGTTAGGTGTATGTTAGCGTCGCTGTAGCTTAACTAGAGACCTGAATTGTCTTATTTTCTGAACTCTTTAAGTGGGACAATTATAATTATTCCGATTAGGTTCTCCTTAAGATATAGAGATATAGAATAAATAAGTAATAGCTTAGCATATAGAGTCATTAGAAGAATAAGTAGGAAGAGGATTTCGTAGTGCCATATGAGATAAATACCAACGACGGGTATAAGGTATTAGACTCACTCCATAAGATCACGTTGGGAACAGTAGTCTTAGTGACTTCTAGAACCAGTATGTATAAACTTAAGAATTGAAAAGCTTAGTATAATAAGCTTTCCCTCAGTCTATATAAGCTAATAGCTGTTATAGAGAAAAGGGAGAAATAGCAGAAGCGGCTTGAGACATGATTTAAGTAGGATGGGCATGGCTGACACTAAGTGCATATAAGAAGGCGATTACGAAGCTTAAAACCCAGCTCATCTCTAGCCAATTAGAAGCTCGCTTGAAACCCAACCACCACAGCCACAATGAGCCACAGCTGCCTCACGAGCTACGTGGTTGGGCTGTTAGCTTAGTCATCAGCTTCTCATACAGTGCGGTGGGCGAGTCATGTGATCTGACTGACAGCCACCGTGCGTGGTTGTCACGCCAATATGCCAATCCACCAAAATAAACAAAACATCAGCGTTGACATCCACGACAAACAATCCGACTCATGATAACTAGCCATGGGCGCTCAATGGAGAGTAATTGATTGGATTGAAAACCTACCCAACACATTTGCATTGTCCCAGCCTCAGCCTCAGCCTCAATCTGGCGCCAAACGAAGGACCGAACCTCCAATTCGATCCAATAAGCGCAAAACACCGCAAGAGCCCAGTCCACCAGCCACGGTATCAGACATGGAGGATCCAGAAACCCCTACTAAAAAGAAGCAGCGGCTCAACCTTGTCCCAGATCTTGACCTCACTCCTCGAGGCCGGCCTGAGCCTTCCAGTGATCCAGCCAAGGCGCCGTCCCTCTCGGGCTCCAACACATCTGGCGCCTCTCGTTCAACGTCGCCATTGAAAAGGCAATTCCTCGAGCTCGGCCTCGATGACACGGGGATGGAGACGAGAGCACTGAGTGTGGATGCACTCGAAGCTCTGCCAAACCCAGACGCCGCTGCCTTATTGAGAACCATGCGCCGCATCGGCACTTGCAGAGGCATTCTCCCTGATGACCAACGCAAGGGCATCCTGCAGAGTCATCAAATCAAGGGTAGTGACCTGGAAGATTGGGACTTGGCCTTCAAGAAATCTAGCGCGTTCGTCGATCTGCCAGGCCGCATCCCGTCGCCCGGTGAGATAGACCTCGTACGTGAGTGGACGACGGACTGCATCGAACTCAAGCACGAAGAAGCTGGCTGGAATGACGAGGTTCACTTTCGTCTGCTAGAGGCCGTGTTCGGGGAGCCTGGGAAGAAGAAGGGGGGGCTCTTCAATATCGCTACCACGTACGCAGTAGCTCATTTCACTTTCTCAGTCAACTTCTGCTCCTGTTACTAACTCGAAACTTACCATAGCCACACAGCTCGGCCACATAAGACATGGCTGCCAAAGTCGATTGGCATCAAGATGGTCGATTTCTGCGTCTACGCCGACACAGCCGAAAAGGACGCTGCGTCGCTCGAGACTCACAAGGCCTTCTGCCGAACCACCCTAACCAAATCTGTAAACCACACAGACTTCCAGCGATTGCAAATCCGCCTAATCGTTCTGAGCATTGAGACCAAGGCGGGGAACAAGGACCTCGATGCAGCCGAGCTGCAAATCGGCGTCTGGCACGCTGCCCAGTGGGCGTTCCTCCGCTCGTCGCTCCTCTCAATAAAGCGTGCGTCGCCGGGCAGGCCCCCCACCGTGCAGGAAACGGAACAGGCCGATGAGGCTCTGGCTCGCCTGACCTTCATCCCTGCAGTGATTGTGCAAGGGCATAGATGGCTTTTTGTCCTATCTACGCGACAAGGCTACAAGACGATTCTTTGGAAGGAGTGGCAGTTTGGCAGCACGTCGACCGTTGTCGAGACTTATCAGGCTGTGGCTGGGTTGAGGCAGCTTACGGCGTGGGCTGAAAACATATACTTGCCGTGGTTTGAGAAGGAGATTCTCGCAGCGTATAGACCTAGCATAGGATGACATATAATGAACAACCCAGAAGACCCTGGAGAGTTTTGGTCATGAATCTGCCTAACTGGCGACGTGGGTGCGCATCCATGAAATTGACAAGAGTAGAACTCTGAGGGGTGCAGTCTCATCAACCTGGCAATACTGCACCTCATGTCCTCGGCCCATCCTTGCCAGGAACTCTTACGAAGGGTTGGGACTGAGTTCCCCTGAAGGGATGAGGCTGCATTGGGCGCGATTATCGAAGCAGGAAAAGCCATCCTCTAATGGCTCAAGCATTTGCTAGCTACAGTGTTTGTATCATGGCGGTGGTGCTGGAGGGACATCCACGACAGAGTCAATCCGCCAGACATGTGCTATGTTCTGAAAACGACGGTATCCAAACTTTGATTTGAAGGCGTGCCATGTGTCTACCAGTGTCTTTAATTACCACGATGCCATGATTGATGCTTTCTGTGCTAGCACCTCTTAGTCTCGGGCTCATCGAGGTGAACCTCACTTACGCCTTCATGAAAAGATGGCTGTGTTCCAATGCTGAAGATCGAACTTCAACGATTGTATGTTACAGTAGCCTCAAATACTCACGAGCTTTATCCAACGCTGATGGCTTGGTAGACTTGGCTAGGTTCTTTTTCACCCTGCTAGGCTTTGTGGCGTACATCTCATAGACTTGACGGAATAGCAAGTTGTGGGAGGGAATTCTTCAAAGCCACCCTAGGCTTCAGGGGCTCTTATTACATCTTGAGAATTGTTCAAGACTGAATAGAAGCAGTATCACACTCTGGCGGCACTTTGGTTCTCCCTTACGTGATATCAAACCTCCCACGAAGTTATTTCACGGAGTTCTTGCCAATTAAAATGCAACATGTCAAAGATACTTGCTGTACCCCATAATTTAGCATATGATAGAAGCACCAGCGATCTCTCGAGTTATGACTCACTGTGTCACAAAGCTCATTTCCCTAACTCAGCTAGCGCCATGATCGAGTTACAGAAGAAAAACAAGACAAGGTATTAGCCAAGCTAAGGAAGGATGTCGAGTCTTCCCACCTGATTATTGGCAGCAGGCATGACCTTGTGCTCATTTAATAAGAAGCCTGCCTTATCAGCATTTTTCACGTCTGCAAGACCTTCATAGATGCGCCAGTTAGGCCGGGTTGGGCCGGTCGCACCGTAGCCGTGCTAAAGAAGGGAGCGAAAGACGTCCGGCGACGAGAAGAGGTTATTGAAGAAGATGTGAAATACCGGGTCTGGTAATAGATTAACAAAGGCAACAACAACGCTTTAAGTCGACTTCAACGCCATGATCTTATTCTTAGCTTCTATAATGACGTGTATAACTTCCTTGACCTCATCGGTCTCATCAGTCGGGCTAGAAGCCCTCAGTTAAGTGCCCCTTCCCATGTCTTTCTTCATCCTCCGTTGTGATCCCAAGTTCCCATGGTCGATCCTGCGTGATATGCAACCCCTGATCGGTTCTATACTTAATCAATTCGGCCAGTGATCAAAACTTAGCCGTCCTACAGCCCCTTGCTAGATTCTATTTTAACGCGCTCTTGATCCACTATCTCTTAGCAACTGCCGTAGTACGAGTGGACACCGAGAGCCTCTTTTTATATAAGACCTCTGACCGACCATACCTCACCATCAAAGCCTGACGGAAGTTCAGAGACCCACTAGGCTTTGGTAATTTGCGGAGTCGATAGGGCATCGTCTCATCATGTTTATGGATCATGCGTTTTATATGAATAAATAATTGATCTTATCATGAGACATCCCAGACATCTGGGTCTCATTCGGAACCTTATAGGTGCTACCCTCTTATTAAGTATAAAGCGCTATTTGCGTAAAGTTGGTAAGTAAATCGTAAACTTAGTAGTTGAAACTAAAAGCAAATATGAGGGAATGGATAGTTATGATTAGTATCTTACTCTGCAATTCTATCTTAAGTCCAGGGTAACAAAAGCATAGAGCTGCCTCTTTAATATAAAGACTGCAATTACCTAAGCATTTATTTTAATATTAGCTTACTTTAAGGAATTTATTATTTTAGCTTAGATTATTTAGAAGTATAATAATCATAGGATTCCTAAGGGATAAACCTATTATATTAGTTTATATTAATACTAGATTATATTACATAGTCTTAAATAAGTAATATAATTATATCTAATAATATACTTAAGGGTATTAAGTATAACTAAGTTATATTAATAGCTAAGGTAGCTTATATATAAGAG
>JAANQP010000674.1:0-11193 GCA_011320165.1 Fusarium protoensiforme | reverse complement strand
GCGCCGCTCATCCATCCCACATCCCCACCCCGCCACCTCCGAGTCCTCCGCTTCACCTCGATTCTCTGCCCCTCCACTCCCAATTCTGCTGCCCCTCTCCTCCAACTTTTTCGTCAAGAGTCGCCATGTTGACCAACTGGTTCTCGCAACCCGCAGGCACCCGCTCCTCGAACGAAGACCCTCGCAGTCCCGACGCCGATGATGACATCCTCGTCGTGGAGCCTGATCAGGGCAATGGTGAGCGATTCCTAGGTTCCCAGACCGCGCCTTGGCTCAGCTCTGCCATGCTGCGCAGCCGTGCCTGTTCGTGTCCCTGGACTAACCAGCATGAATCTGAAAAGTCCTCTCGCACATCATCTCGCAACTACGGCCTGGAGCCGATCTGAGTCGTGTCGTCCTCCCTACCTTCATTCTCGAACCCCGCAGCATGCTCGAGCGCATCACAAAGTGATTTCCCCATTTTCCAAGCTTTTAAACTCGCCCATTAACGTCTTGGCTGCAGCTTCATGTGCCACCCCGAAATGCTACTCCATATCCCAACCATAGATGATCCTGTCGAGCGTTTCGTATCTGTAGTCAAGTTTTACCTCAGCGGATGGCACATTCGTCCTCCGTGAGTTTTCTCCCATCCCCAGAATTGACTCGCCAGCTGCTGACGGCCTGTAGAGGCGTCAAGAAGCCTTTAAACCCGATCCTTGGCGAAATCTTCACCTGCTACTGGGACTTTGAGGGCAACAAGCGCGCGTACTACATCTCGGAGCAAACCTCGCATCATCCTCCCAAGTCGAGCTATTTCTACATGGCCCCCGAGCATCACATTCGAATTGATGGCACCCTCAAACCCCGAAGCCGATTCCTCGGAAACTCTGCCGCCAGTTTGATGGAGGGAATTGCATTCTTGAGCCTACTCAACCGAGGCAAGGATCCGGCAAGGGGAGAGCAGTAGTAGGTCGACCTGCGCCTTCACAGTTGCAGAGTTGTTTGGTTGTTCAAACATTACTTGTGCGCTGGCGGCAGTAACCCACTCAACCTGTGTAATATCTCTAACAACCATTTTAGTATCCTGACTCAACCCAACATGTATGCTCGAGGAATCCTTTTCGGCAAGATGAAATACGAACTCGGAGACCACAGCTTTGTCCGATGTCCTGAGCTTGACCTGGTTGCCGATGTTGATTTCAAGACAAAGGGCTGGGTTGGTGGCACATACAACGCGATTGGAGGTGTAATCAAGAGAGAGAGCACTGGCGAAGTCTTGTTTGAGCTGTCTGGACTGTGGAGTGAGGAGATGTACATCAAGGATATGACGGTAAGTGAGGGTATCGTGTTCGGGTAGGGTTTGATTGATTAACACTCGCAGACTGGACACCGAGAAATGTTTTTCAACGCTATTCGATCAAAACCCTCACCACCAACTGTACGACCGATTGCGGAGCAAGAAGAGCGAGAGTCACAGCGACTTTGGGAAAAGACAGCCAAGGCTGTCAAGGAGCGAAACCACGAAGTTGCCACAGACGAAAAGACTAAGATCGAAGACCGGCAACGCGAGGAGGCGGCTCATCGGGCACAGGAAAACGTCGAGTGGCACCCGCGATTATTCAGAAGGGTTCATGGCGGCCCTGGAGGTCTAGAGGAAGGAGAGGAAGACCTGGAATGGGTCATCAACGCAACCATGTAAGTGCTGACGGCATGGAGAGTCCCAGCAATGACTGACAGATCTCAGTGACCCTACCCTGAGCCCAGAGAAGCAAGCCGAGCAGGTTATAGCCATCTACCCAATTGTCCAAGGCCAAAAGCCAGACCAGCGGCACATGATCCCACCTCACAGCCCTTCTGCGAAGCCTATCAAGGCACACGAGACCAAGCCGACTGAGAACCACATCGACGATAACTTGATTGATTTTGACGATACACCTGCACCTGCGCCTGTATCCGCACCCACGGCTGCTCCAGTACCTGCGAAACCGGCACCCGCTGAGCCCGTGACGAAACAGTCCGAGATTCAGACCTTGCTGACTTCAACTGGCAAAGTTGCGCCAGCCAACGAACTCCTGATTGACTTCACCAACGACCTAAAGAAGGAATTACCATCCACGACACAGCAATAAAACAAGGGGACGAATTTCGATTATCTCTTAGATGCGGCAAGACGACGGCGACAACTGGCTTTGTTTTTGAAAGAATTGGATTAGGACGGAGGCAGGGGCAGGCTCTTATCAACATCGGCGCGAAACAGGATTAGTTATACAGGGATACCATTGTACATATCTCATCATCAGTGGGTTTACAATGAGTAGCAAGGCTTCAACACCAGCCCTCGCTAAAAAGGTGACAGTTGCTATTTTGCAGACAAAGCTCAGCTGAATATGACAAACACGACAGCAAAAGTATGCGTGGACTCGCGAACATCCATGAACCCTTTATAGGGAAATTACTATGACCAAATCCCAGTCCTGTAACGCCGTGACCGTACCACCCTTTGAATGTTTCGTTTCCTCATCGCCATCACTCCAGATGGGATGCCATTCGCCACCATCTAGTATCGTCGCCTCGTAGGCTCGGGCGTCGGGGAGCGGCTTACGCTCTTCTCGTCGTGACCGCGCGCCTTGAGCCACTTCTTTGTGCTAAGCTGCAGGTCGCGATCCAGCTCCTCGCTGGGGTTCTTGCGATGGATAAAGTTACAGAAGCCGCCACGAACGCAACCTTCGCCCGAGTTGAGGCGACAGCATGCCTCGCGGAAATCGGTAACGGGGCTGAGCTCGCAGTAGATGGGGCGCGCGGCATACCAGCGGCTGTTAAGCTCGTCGCAGGCCTTTTGGGCGGATTCCTCGTACTTGAAGCGGGCGTAGACATTGCCGATGAGGTCTGTTGGTTCGCATGTTAGCTTCTGGAAACAAAAACGAGTATGGAAATCAAGGTACGTACGGTCATTGTTGTTGTCGCAGACGACGAGCTCCTCAAGCTCGCCGTACTTGCAAAGCTCGCACCAGATATCCTCGTAGAAGGCATCAAAGTGGTTCTGGAGCTGGGACTGGTTCATTCGGTTCTTGGGGTCGTATGCCGGGTTCTGGTAAAGGTTGGGCATGAGAATCGTTTGGCTGTACGACGGCTTGACGTGCTTTCGAGAGCAGCGATCACCGTGACGGCACGCGCCGATTTTCTGAACAGGCGCGCAAGTCAGTAATTGCCAAAAGACAAGACGCGTAAAAAGACTGGGAGACTTACAAAGTAGAATGAGCAGTTGACCTTGTCAAGCTCTGTGCCGAAAATGGAGGCAAGAAAGTTGGCCATGATTGCGAATACTGTAGAGGAAGAGCCAAGGACGAAGAGGTGTTGATGGTGATGAATTGGAAAGCTTGGGGAAGATTTGGGGATGGGATGTCGAGCATTGGCATCTAGCCTTACGAAATATGCGCCACAGATACCGTTGTGAGGCTGAGTCACGTGTGTGGCTCTAGGAGGTTCTGTGGCTGACCAAGCCACCACTGCCACAGACAGCGCCTCTTGGCGACCGACACGCTAAATGAGCTTCTCTATGAGGGTCTGCGAGAACCCGGAATTGCGCTGCCCAATCCCATCGCGTCTCCCTGAAACAAGCCCGCAACTCGAGGCGCCTCCCCTGAAGGCTAAGAGCTTCCCCAGTCCTTTCTTGGCAATTGGTTCATTAAATCCGACAGGGACCTTGAGGTGCTGTAGGGGACGCTGAGGCCAGGCGCTCTCAAAAAGACGTCTCCTAAGTACGTAGTGCTCCCCGAATCGACAACAATCGGCTCGTACAAAGCACGAATTCGACCTTGCGGGCGAGAGATACCCCCTTTCCTTCGAGGCGGCCGGGCCATGATCACGACACCATAGGCCATACCACCTGCTCTACCCTCCTCGGTCGCTTTCAGCCTCGTCCTCTTCCCACTCGTGCTCGACGACCATGGATCAAGCAGACATCCCCGCGCTGCTGGCGCGCCTGGCCAGCGATGAGGACGCCTCACGAAAGATGGCCGTGTTTAAGCTACAGAATTCCATCAACGATCCCGCATTCGCCGACGTCTTTATATCCTCGGGCGGCCTAGTCGTCCTCCGCCGGCTCATCATGACAGCTGGCGGCAACACGCTCGCATACTCGCTCCAGAGCTTGACACGCCTGCTCGAGGTGGACATGGGGTGGGATATCTTTGAGGGGCCGACGGCCAGCGACCTGGTCGAGCGCGTCGTCGAGCTCATCGTCACGAACCCGCTCGTCAACATCCTGAGGGGTGCCATGTCCATCCTCGTCGCCCTCGTCAGCCATTCCCAGTCTGCCAGCCGAACCGCTGCCGCGAGCCGAACGCCAGGAACCTTTGGCTTCCGCGCGCTGAAGCCCGCCGTCGCCGTGTACCCGCAGTTCTTTGAGCTGGTGATACAGCAGCTGCAGAGCGCAGATCATGCCCTTTGTGCCAACGCTCTGATGCTGATCAACGCACTCATCCGAGACGCTGTGTCGAGCGACAGCACCATGAGTGGCGGCAAGGCCAACGCGGGTTCCGGGGAGGAGTGGGCCAAGTTTATCAAGCGGCTGCAGGACTTGGGTCTAATCAAGGCGGTGTACAAGCTGATGCAGAGCTCGGCGCTTCAGGATCTGGCGCACCCTATGCTAGAGTTCCAGTCGTTGACCAAGGTCCTGCTGAGGAAGTGGCGCGAAGTCGACGTTGACCTGGAGCGGCCGGAGCACCGGCGAGCCCTCAAGGGGCTGCACCTGGCGAGCGCGCCGGAGCGTGTCCCCGTAAACGGGCATTTCCCGGCGCACGACTTGCAAGAGGCGTCGGCGAGGAAGGGAAGCAGGCGACACAACCCGGAAAAGTGGAGGAGGCTGGGGTTCGAGACGGAGAGCCCCGCGCAAGAGTTTGACATGACGGGGTTCCTGGGCATGATGGACCTGACGGACTATGTGCGCAAGAACGAGGATGGGTTTCAGAAGCTGCTGCTGGAACAGGCGGGGAAGCCTACATCCGAACGTTGCCCCGTTGCCAGGGCAAGTTTTGCGGTCACTATGATACTGTACGACCACTTCGATATCGACAAGACGGATCTGGACGACGTCAGGGGGTATCAGTTGCTAGAGGCCAAGGATCACGATAGGCTGTTTAGGCCCCTGCTGCTTCAGTGGTCTCGGCTACATACTGCTGGTTTGCATGCCTTTTTCCGAGTATGGAAAGTCACCGGCGCGGAGCAAGAGGATATCGACAAGGTTGCCGAGCTGGTACGGATCCTAGTCGACCAGGTTGTCGGGGGAGCCACGAGGACCAAGGATGTGATGGAGATGGAGGAAGAGATGCAGGAGTATGACATATCGCGACTACGAGATCAGCAGATGGAGCTACTCGAGATGTCGTTTGAGGCCACATGGGGCCAGCATCTACAGCAGGTGAGGGATGAGCTCAAGCAGGAGGCGCTGCAGTTCGTCAAGGAGCAGAGGATCCGATGCCTCCTCCAGGGGTCCTGGTTCTCGAAGCCGACACCCAGGCGAGACAACAATGGGACGGCAAAGCACCGACTATTCACACCTACGCCGTGGCGATTTGCGAAACTGTCCCACAACCGGCGATATCTGCATTACGCCGACTTTGAGCAACAGACGATGCAGGACCCTAACCTGGACTCTCTCACAGAACGGGTTGATCTCAGCACCATCAGCTCAGTCGTTTCCAATGTATCGGCAAACGAAGACGCCAAGAGCACGGCGAGTGAGGTGGCGGGCAAGAACTCGGGGGCAGTCCCCAAGACGACGACCAAGATCACCATCTACAGCTTCGTCAACCCGGCCGACGCAGCAAGAGGGGCTGAGCCCAAGGAGCAGCCGATCTTTACGCTATGGCCGCTGAGCCACAGCTTGGCGTCAGAGTGGCTGGACGGACTGCTGATGCTGCTGAACCAGGCACCCATCACGGCAGAGACGAACAAGCTGGTCAACCTGGTGAGCGAGTACGGACTCAAGATCCGGCTGCTGAACGTGAGGATGGACTCGGCGTTTGAGGGCCCGGTGCCCGGAGCCGGAGTGATTCCAAGCCGAGAGGGGCTGGATGAGGATTACTTTTTCGAGGTGTGAGATGTGGGTGTTGGGTCTTTTTTTTTTTGTTTCTTCTGGTGGCTTTGGTGATTCACATATACCCCATTTTCGTTGCGCGGCTTTGACCTAGGGCATAGCGAGCATTTGTTGTTTAGCTGATGGATGGGTTGGATTGGATGAAGAGAGGCAGGGGGCTAGTTATAATGAAGAGGCGGCTCATCAGGGATGGCCATGATAGACTTGGATTCTTTTGACTCTGCCAGTTGACAGAGTTAGTCATGTCGATAAGAAACGGCCAAAAGCACGACCAATGAAAAGTACCAATTAACAATTGAGTGTCTGAATGTATATTGTTTCACATTGATGGTTCCTCGGGCAGCGAAAGTTGAGGCTGAGATAACCTTTGGCCTGGCTTTTGGGCTAGAGGAACTGCTATTGGGCATCTCTTTACGCGGTGAGATGGGTCTAGCAACCTGCGGCCGAGCGTTGCTTTTGCCTCACAGCTGGCGGTCAGCAAGTTCCCGTCCAATGGACCCGTGGATTGTTGGACCACGCTTCTCCGAGGTTCTAAATGTGGCTCATCCGGAGTGGATGGATGGTTCGGCTCTTGCATCTCAGAACGCAACGCCCGGCCAAGCGGTCCGGGGGTGCGGGATCTTATTAACCCAGTTCGTTCTGTAAGCATGTGAGACCAGACGGAGAGAGGTACCGATGCAAGATGCAGTTCTTATGTTCTCTCTACCATGTCGAGTTTCTCTACCATGTCTTGTCTTGCCGCTCTTTCATCTCATGGTGCCAAGGACAGAAGGTCTCAAGGATGGGCTCAGTGTCTACTGGGGGGTTGGGGGAGTGGGTAATCTTTCGATCAGAGATCAACGTGTTTTTCCCAAGCTCTCTCTCTCTCTCCGATGGAGCTTGCGAGAGTGGATCTTGGATCGCGGATCGTTGTGTGTGTGACGATGAAAACGGGGCGGAGAGACGAGAAGCGAAGATGATGATATCCCGGTTTGAATGGAAGGATTGTATTTCCAACATTACTGCCATCTACTAATTCTCGTTTGCAGAGAAACATGAACTCGAATTTGAAGACCAAGAAAACATCATGTTCCCCTTCAGCCATGCCCTGATCAACATGTGGTTTGGCGGTAACCCGTCAAAAGCGGTGACGGTGTCGCTCCCCGTCTTCCACTTGGCTCGCTCCAACTGGTGTCGCGTGCATAAGCGTCGCGGGGGATGCCTCTTCGCTGGCCTCAGAGTTACAAGCTACTTGATGACGGTGCAAACAAGTTTACACAGAGAAGGTCCTAGACTATCAGAGAGGAGGAGAAAAAAAGTTTCTCCATCCGTAGATCGGAATTGGGTCGGTGTGCAAGTGGTTGGGCCTCTTTTTCTTGTTCCATCCGGTTCTTCAATGTTTTAAAAGAAAAGGCGGAGAGCTCCAGTTCTCTTGTTTCCCTCTTCTTTTTCCTTTCTTCTTCCTTCTCCATTGTCAGTCAATGGCAACCCCCCCCTTGAACCTCATCTATTTGGGTTGAGAGGGGAAGACTACATACGACGACAGAAGAGCCTCCTTCTTCTCCCCGCCTCTCTCTACCAGGGAGAGAGGCTCCGTTACAGGTTCCCCGGGCTGCCAGCCCGCCCCGGCTGAGGATACCACATACTCAGTCGGGCATTGAGTGGCAATCTCGTTTCTTCGTCACCCGCCGGGTCTCCTTCACCACTGTCTGGGTACCCGAGCCAAGGAATCCAGTCTCTGGATCCATACCTAGCAATCCATCGAACATCACGAAGTCGGTACGTACTCTACACGAGAGGCGCTCCCCCCCCCTGTGGAGATCACACATCCAGTGGCTTTCCCGGGCTCCAGCTGGCAGTTGATCACTGAGCACCCCCTGTAATGGCCCCCTGAAGCTGACAGGAGACGCGTCCCTAGCAAATTACGAGCCGAGAAAAAAAAAGCTGAACCCAAAAAAAGCCCAATCTTATCTGAAATCTGTACTCGCGAACAGATTCACCCCCCTACTTCAATAGGCAACATTCCATTGATTGCTCTGGAACTTGACTCTTTTCTATCAACCAACAAATTCTGTTGTTGTCTGTCTGTCTATCGCAAACTCACGCCTTGGTACGTTAGACACATCTAGCCCCTTTTATTCCTGCTGTCAGCGTTGTAGCTGGCTGGCTGGCTGGCATATACTTGCGCCTCGTCTCCCTTTCCTCCCTCTCCCCCCAGGGGCCAGCTTGTCCTTTATTTCTCAGGCTGCCTGATTCTAAGCATCGCCTTCTTCACTGCGCCTTTGCTTGTTTGCTAACTCGCTTCATCCAGCTCGCTAAGCGTCTCCATTCTTTACTCTTGAACGCGCAACCGACCTCGTCATCGTGCTTGACCGATAATTTCGTTGCCTATTCTCCAAGGCCATAAAGCATTCACCTTTCGTGCAACACCAGCACTTGCCAGCTCAACAGCCAAACACTTTCCTATCTACGACTCTACATCACACAAAATCATTCGCCATGGCTCGCATTCAGATCCCGCTGGACGTCATCACGTCCCGCATCAACTTTGGCGAGCGCTTCCAGGGCCTTCGCTCTGGTCCTCTCAGCGGTCGCTTCTCCAACCTGCGACCTCTGTCCGAGTTCCTCGACGTCAAGCGAGTCTCGAAGCCCGCCAACTTTGCCGAGATGCAGTCGCGCGTCAACTACAACCTGAGCCACTTCTCGAGCAATTATGCTGTCATCTTCATCATGCTCAGCATCTACGCTCTGCTCACCAACTGGGTCCTGCTCTTCGACATCATCTTCGTCGTCGCCGGCATGTGGATCATTGGCCGCCTCGACGGCAATGATCTTGAGATTGGCACCTTCCGTGCCAGCACATCTCAGCTCTACACAGGACTCGTCGTCATCGCCGTGCCTCTCGGTCTGTGGGCTTCGCCCTTCTCGACCATGCTCTGGCTCGTTGGCGCATCTGGCGTGACCATCATTGGCCACGCTGCATTTATGGACAAGCCCATCGATGAGGCTTTTTCCGGGGAGGCGGTCTAGGTGGTCGGCCGCGAGCTCCCGAATTTGCGCCCCAATGGGGAAGACCATCGCGGCGCAGGCGGAGGAGACAAGACGGGGACGCTGCGTCGCACGGGCGCCGAGAGGGAGACGCTCGTGTGGAGGAGTTGGGTTCAGATGAGGATAATGAAACGAATACACAAGGCGTTGGGATTTCTTCGGGGACTGCGGCTAGTTTTGCTAGCGACGCTCTTCGATTCACGGGTGTAGACATGGGCGATCGAGAACGTGGGGTGGTTCGCAGGGGTAATTATGTGGACTCCGAGGAGGATGACGACGAGGACGGCTCGTCGAGCAGCGAGGATGAGGAGTTTGAGGAGTACCTGGCACAGTTGGCCGTCAGGGACCGGGAGGAGGCATTGGTGCAGTCGGCGATGCGCCGTATCGATCGCGCCAAGGCCAAGGGGAGGACAGATGTCAGTCTCAACAAGGAGGAGATTGCGGCACTGGAGCGCCATCGCAAGCGCATGGAGGAGGCCGAGAAGAAGAAGCGGAGCAAGAAGCGCAGAGATCAACGGGTCGCGGTGCCTCTGACCGACCTCGACCCAGGCTCACGCAAGAAGAAGTTTCGGCAAGAATCACGGACTCGACATTCGTCGTCTAACAGCAACCATGGCGACCAAGACCACCAAGGCTATCCTCCCATGGGCTATTTCCCGCCCCCATCAACATCTGGCCGACGACGTTCGGGCACTACTACCTCGTCTCAGAGGGCGGCCAGTCGGGCGCGGGATGAGCGAGGCAGCCGCCACCCTTCAGACACGGCACCCGGGGCCTTGAACGCTCCCCCTTATGGAGATATCCCGGTACCAGGCATGTCTCCTACTTCAAGCCGGGCTGCCCTTGATGTCTTCCAGTATCAGACCGCGGCTTCTCAGGCGGGAAACCCCATGGCTCCGTCTCGGAGACCCTTCTCAGGAGCTCCGCAAATGGGTTATGCCCCTCAACGAAGCGGCGGGTCCAGGGCCTGGGGTCAGTCGGGCTCTCAATCAGGTCTTGGCGATGGTTCAAGTGAAGAAGACAGCGAGGCTAGCGATGACGACTCTGAGCGAGGGCACCGCCGAGAGGAACACAGCTCCAGCGACGACGTCGGAAACGGGGCTCAGATCAGGGAAGTCCCTAGAGGACGAGGCCCTGCCGTTCCGCTCGAGGCTTCGCCTGAAGCGGAGGCTTCACCTGAGCCCCAGCCGGTAAGGAGGAATCCACCTCGTGCCTCTACTTCATCCAAGAAAAAGCCAGTCCGGAGTGGTGGTGGTGGTGGTGGACGACGAAAGAAGTGAAAAGGATACCCCTGTCGAGAGAGCTCAAGTCTACCCAACATTGATAGACTATCTACTCTAATCCAAATTGTAATCAGTCCCGGAATTGAAATTTTAGATGTTCAGACGAAAAGTGATGAGGAATTACTGGCATGAATTGTGATTAATTGTCTTTTCTGATGAGCCACCAGGGGTATCTCGGACCCTGACTTTCACATGATAGACGCGTGAAAGTTGTCATGAGGAAGCGCCACTATTGCTGAGCCACAGCAACCCAGCCACGGGGGTGCGTCCCTTCGGCAAGACGTATACATAGCAGCGATGTAGGTCATCCGGCCTCGGCATCATCACCCGCCTTCATCCCTGTCGAGCTGTCCAACAAACCGAGCTTCCATCATCCAGGCTCCAGTGCCGACGAACAGTCCACGACCCCAGTCCAGGCCTCCCGGTGCTCATCTCCATAGTTAAGGAGCACTTCATCCATACCTTGATCTATTACCAGCCAACTTGTAACTCCTTTCAAAACGTCTACATCTCTTCCATCCGTCGGATACTACCCCGAGCATCGATACCGTCATCGCATCGCATCGCATCGCATTCAGTCATGTCGACAGCCGCTGGACCGTCCGTTTCAAGGAGCGCCAGCCGGCGACTACTAAAGGAACTGGATACATGGCGCACCGAGCAAAAAGATGAGACGGGCATCGAGCGCCTGGGACCCGTTAGCGAGGACAATCTGATGGAGTGGGAGGCCGTCATCAACGGACGGGGTATTGGACATGGCTACGACGGTTAGATCTCTCTTCTGCCCCCCCCCCCCCTTTGTGGAGA
>JAANQP010000673.1:0-22745 GCA_011320165.1 Fusarium protoensiforme | reverse complement strand
CTTCTCCCCCATCTCTTCTCCCCCATCTCTTCTCCCCCATCTTGCCTACCACCTCCACTCCTTTCTCTCTCTTGCTTCTTCTATCCCGGAAGCCGAGAGGTGAAAGAAATGTCATCGTCAGTGGCCAACGAGCAGCTATCAACATCTGACGCCAAATGCGTTCAGTGTTGTCGTGTGCTCGGATCAGAGCCAAAATACCGTACCCCACGGTCCCCCTTTGTAAGCTTCTCTCGCTATGTTTGGGTTCGCTTTGCTAATACAGATGACAATAGCTTCGCTGTAGCCGCTGCGCATTGGACGAGTCTCTCAAAGGCAAATGCCTGTTTAGACAGTTTTGCGACGACCAATGTGCCATATGCTTGGAGGCGAAACCGTCGGTCCACTTTACTTGCAAAACTGGGAGATCTACCCTCATTGGTCACTCTTATTGCAACGCATGTGTACTTGAGATGAGGCCCTCGGGCGACGACAACGGCATGCGTATTACGGAGGTCAAGGGACGGCTTCGACTGTGTCTTCCTAAGCTTCCAGATCGAAAGCAGCTCCTATGTCCGTCCTGCAGAGGCACAGTAGTTTATGCCACCAAGGAGCGTGCTATTCCTGGGGGCAGATTTGTGATCCCCGAGGGCGCAGTTGTTGTTGATCTGACCTTGAGCGAGAGCAACATGGGAGCTCCCAGTGACTCACGGAAAAGAAAGCGAAGGGAAGGATCGAGCGCGAGACAAGAAAGGAAACGAGTGGCGCGAGTGTCTCAAGTGTGAGGAAAGCCTGAGGGAGGTCATGCCGCCGGTCTCACCTATTGTTGTGATGGCTCTAGGGGATCGGTTCCCCTTGCTTACATAACTCCATAGGCAATCTAGCATCAATCTTCTACTGCGGCACTAACTTAACGCTGCTGAGCTTCATGCGCAAAGCCAGGCCTTTTTCACGAGCCCGGACTCTCCTTTAATTAATAAGGCTTTTTCTCATACTACTTGGATAAGAAAGATTTTATATGTCGCGCCCCAGTTCACGTGCTCAACATGACAACATTGCAATCGTTCTGGGTGGCCGTTTCTACTTCCCCCTCTCTTCCCACTGACTCTCTGCCCTCAGACTCTTGGGCTGGTGTTCTCTGAGGCCAATATCGAATTGGAACAGGATAGTTTCTCTCCTCCATTGTATTAGATGGCTCTTACAACATATGTCAAAGCTGAAACTTACAAGACTCGCCTCTGTAGGTGGCCACGTATCGGAAGACTCTGAGGCGAAAACATGGTAGCGTCCGTTGACCTGGGCCACCATAAAAACTCGGGCACCAAGCTTGCTGAGCTGATCGCTCTTGCTGATCAAGGTCTTGCATCTCTTATGCAGCAAGGTGCGTTGCAGCTGGGCAGGGGTTGGTTTGCGCCCAACAGACTTGGTGACTTTGGATGCAGATTCTTGAAGGGCCATAGTTGTCAGTATCTTAGCTCTAGTTTTGATCGCTAGAGTTTGGCCTTGCTCGGGTCTATGTCATTCATATACCGCGTGGGAACACTAATTATCCTAAATTTAGTTTTAACGCTCTGGAAGGAAACTCTAAAATTAATACCTTTTACCGGCGTAAGCGCCCGGGAGCCAGAGGGGGTAACCCCGGTTTTTCGGGGAGGTAGGTTGCTATATTAAGTGCACGGCGCTTATCCACCCGGCCGATCAGGCTTCGGCGACTCGGGGAATTCTCGAGCCGGAGCCGGGACGGAAGGCGGGGGATAGTGGGGCATTTGTCTCGGACCTCCGGTATACGTATCCGTGCTCGGCAGCGGAGGGCCGCCCATCAATAAGCGTGGAGATGGAAGGTTAAGCTTAATAAATGAGTAGGTAATTGAGGGAACTTTAGGGATTAAGGAGACTAAAGGGACTAAAGGGGTTGAAGGGACTGGAGGGATTAAAGGGATCAATGTTAAGCCTTCACAATTTTAATTTTATCCGTCCTATGAAACAAAAGAACATAACCCAACCCAAATAGCATGCCAGCCTTCGTATATCTATAGGCTAATCCCGTTGTCCTAATGAATTTGATTCAAAACCTTCCATTCCTCCCTCTTTTTGGCGCTTTCATCCACCTTCTGCGCTTTTTGGGTTACAGCGCATACAGCTGGTTGATGTTGCTTTGCCGCGACCATGTTGAGATAATCGGCGACTTCTGAAGCTGGAAATATTGCCCTCAAACGTGACATATTAAAGAGGAGCAAGTCGCCAGAGCCACGCTTCTTGGCAATCAAGATGCCCAGAACAGTCTTCTTCGAAGCCTTTGCTGTCTGGACAGCAACAAGAACTGCATCGAGGTCCCAAATATCCGTAGTCTCGTCATCGTCGTAATCATCCACATCTTCGTATTCCAGTTGCAGACCACCACCGTCTTTGAAGGCTTTCCTCTCCACCGCATACTTTGACGGAATAATGTATGCTCTGAAGTGATTCAGATGCGGCACCGTAACTACAAGTTGTCCCCGAGGAAGTGAGCACACAATTTTCCCATATGCTTCTGCCCCCGCCTTAGCACGTCCCGGCATTCGAATGACCTCGGATGACTTGAGATCTTCTGAGTTTTCGGAACTCCCCAAAATATCTCCCCAAGGACTTTGCTCCCTCTGCTGGAGATCCTGAGGTGATATCCCAGCAGCATCAGCTCTGATCATTGCCAGCTCATTAGCCTCCTTTGCGTCCTTTTCCGCCTTGTTGGCATTAAACATGGCTTCGGGGAGTTCAACCGTCATCTCCCTAAGCCTAACCAGCTCGGCGTCCTTTTCAGGGCCCTGCTTAGTTTTCGCAGCCTCTTGGACTTCATAAGCCTTCTCGGCCTTCGTATCTGCCTCCTGTCTGAGTCTGTTTGCTTTAGCAATGGCTTTGTTAGCAGCATCCCTTGCTGCCTTCGCGTCCGCGATGGCTTTCTGTCGTTCCGTCTCGGGATCGGATATAACTGCAGTTTCGGCGTCCTCACCCCAATAAGGCTCGTTTTGAAAGACTTTAGCCATGGTCTTGCGCATGTCGGCATGTTTAAAAGCCTCCAGCGCCCTAGCAAGATCCGAAGAAACAGATTTATAAGCTTGGGCAAGGTCGGCATTCATGTTTGCGTTGGGATTCATGGGGTGAGTGTCTAAAATTTGCTGTTGGTGTTTCACCGCACCAACGGCCTGATAGGCTTTTTCAACTTGGTCAATGACGGCTTTAGCATCATGCTTCCGGTACGCATCTTCAGCTGCGTAGCGGGCAGCGATGGCCTCATCAGCCTTCAGTTTGGCATTATTGACAGCCGAAGCAATGACACCTATAAATAGTGTTATCCAGTGGCTCCTGTAGGCTCCGTTTTTTCTCACTTACCATCGTCTACATCCTCGAATTTGACTCCAACTGCCGGTGTGTTGCCGCTAGTACCTCCGGCCTGGGCTTGAGCTTTGGCATCAGCAGCAGCATCAGCAACCGGCTGTGATGTGGAAGCCGTCGCCGTACCCCGACTGATGTAGTGTTCGTCAAGTGGGCGAACCAATGTTTTGGTTTGCACAACTTGCTTCATCCACTCTTCATTGAGAATAGGGAGTTGCTTTTCAATGAAATACTTGTAGATTTTCGTTTCAGTATCCTTATAGGAAGAGACCAAACAGTCGGGGGTGATGCCATTCAAGATATCTTCGAGGCAGACGACATGAACGAGCTTGTGTTGTTTGAGAAACCTCTCAAGTTGGTCTCTGTTTTTATCCGGGTGGACCTTGCCGTTGATAGCAACTTTGTAAAACATGGTGGTTATGAGCTGCGAGGAAGGAATGAGTTCTTGGAATGAATGCTTGCTGAAGCGAGGCAGCTCTTCGCCAGGTTGCTTGACTATATTACCAAACATCTTATTTTAAGCAGCCTTAGACTAAGACCTCTCCTCCTCTATTATAGGGTAGTGGATTAAAATTACGGTACTCTCATCCTCTACTAAACACTTCAGTCTTATACTTAGGCGTGGATTATATTTAATACTACCTAGTTAATCATCTGAGGACCTGGCAGTACCTTCTCCTACTAAATTGGTTCATTATGTCACAGTTGCTCATTAATACCAGATCCTGCGCAAAAGTAGTATATAAGTTCTTATATAACTTAATCTAACTGAACCGAGTACGAGCTTCCGTAAGAGCTTCTTGCCGTGAGATTCCGCATCTCCAGGTCCTGGGGATTTTGTTGCCTCTTGAGCTTTTTTGCCCGCTCCCTTAGATTTTCATGTAAAGCTTTCTCAGCAGTCGGTAAGGCATCTATACTATACGGACGGTACTCCGTCTCGACAAACGTAACCCCCATATCCTCTATGCTATCGATAGCCCCTTTACGCACCTTTGCCGTGAAGGAAGGATCGCCACAGGCTGCAGGAAGTCAGTAGAGTGCCATCAAGACTAAAACAGCGGTCTTACTTGAAACGAGCATACGTCCTTGGAGCTTTTTCCGCTCTTCTTTGATCTTGGAAACAAATAGATCATCGAATGGCTTGCGACGGAGCGCTGGTTCAAGACACATCCAATGCCTCGATACCAGTTTAAAGGGGGGTTCCCCCATCCTTGGGCAAGGGTAACCGCACCACACGATCAAGTAGTTCTGTATTGTATTAGAATTCGTATTTCATGGACATGATCTCAAACTTACGTTGTTAGGGTCTAGCTTTTGTAAACCCCTTAACTGGTCTGCAACCCAGTCCATCTGTGAATTGTTTTCCAGGTACCAAAAAACTTCAATCTGTTTTGTGGCATCCCGAAAGAGCGGCTTTTGTGACAATGCCTTCCTTTCCCTGGCCAGCTCATCTCTTCTCCCAGACAAGACACCCTGTGCCTCGGGACTTGCTTCCCTCTCTTGCATCAGGAGTCTCTGGTGCTGGTTCGAGAGCTCTTCTAGCTTGGCTCTGATGCGATCGTCATGCTGGTGTCTTTCTGCTAGGTTCAAGGCCATCGGAAGGATTCCGGCGATGCCTATGCCTTTGGCAAGGAGAATAACATTCTCATAGGAGCCGAGGTCTAGGTCTTGACCTAAAGGCCCATCAAGAAGGATCCGCTGGCCTTTCTCGAGCTTAGCGAGAGCTGACATGTGCGAACTGCGATGTGACAATAGAAAGCTGATGTTGGAAATCTTGCCGGAGTAATTATCCACATCAGGTGGATGCCAGAAAGCGACTGCAGGAAAGCTATAGAGAAGGTTGTAAGGTGCGAGACGACCCGGGAAGAAAATGTTGAAGTAACTTCCTGCCGGTACACGGATCGGGTACTTTAGAGAAACCTCAATCCTGGTGGCGTTTCGACCTTCGAGTTTCTCCGTGACCTCGGCAGAAAGCCTATAGAATATGAGTTTATGGAGCCTCACGAATGTTGAGACCAGCCACATGACGCAGCACAGGCCAACCAACACCTGGGCTCTGAGCTTGGATACTCGAAGTGCATGCCAAAACAGAGCCGAGACACCAGTTAATGTGACCGCCCTGTGGCTAAGTAAAAACCAGCGCCCCAGAAGAAGCCTCGAGAACCAGAAGGAAAACAGGCAAGCTGCAAGAAAACCGCCAAAGGCCTGCATATAGGTTAATCTTCATTCACCCAGGTCGACAGGATCACTCACTACCCAACCAGAGGTGATCAGAGGGCCGGGAGTTGGGCGTAGCAAGATGACTATCACCGCGTGAGAAATAGCCTCTAGTACAGCAACCCTTCCGACCCAGTGGTGGAAAAGTAAGTAAGAGCTCCGATGGACATTAAGGGTCTGGACGATGGGGCCCATTCGCCCGCCGAGACAAAGAGGGACTGCATTCACCCCAGCAGCAAAGGCAGCTCTTCTTTCTATTTGCCTCCAGTCAACGTCTCTGAAAGGAGCAAAAATGACAAGCAAGTTGGCAATGAGAAAGACAGTGATAAGGGTGGCTTCCAGGCGAGTGACGCTGTCCCACAAGCGGCGACGTCGAATACAGAGAGGATATGCTACATGCCGCATAAAGCGGTTGTGCAGGTTCGGCGAGATGGAGCTCAAGAGCCATAAGATCAAAGATAGGAGAAATACGCTTGCAAAGGCAATCAAGTACCAGAATGTGCTCTCCATGTTGCTGAAGAGGCCGAGGCTTGGGCACGTAATACAAATCTTAATGACTAGGCCCCCCAATCTCTATGTATAGAGAGAGCAGGGCTCGGCTACTATTAAAATTAGCACGCTTTATTTTCGGACAAGTTTCATCTGGCGCTTAGCGACTTGTTGCTCCGGCTGACGTTGGTTTGGCGCCGGAGGCCAGTGGGGCAAATCCCGGCGATAACGGCGGCGTCTTCGTGTGAGCTTCCGAACCAGAGACTGCTGAGCCGACAAATCTCCTGAGAGCCCGCCCCACATTCAGCGCTTACCGGGCGCCTATTAATTTTGCCCATGCGAGCGGAGGGAAGGGAGTGTATCTTCTTGTGAACGGGGGAATCTTGGCTCGCACTCCCTATGTACGTGGTTTTTATTTAAGAGAGTCCATAACGCGCAACTTTTGAGCCAAAGCAAGTCATCATGGTCCCCACCAATAGCCCGAGCAAGACTACCCCCACAAAGATGGCTCGTCGGCGTCGTTCTCAGCAAAATCGGAACCCGGGGGCGGGTATGAGAAATCGTCAAAGGGGCCTCTCCAAGAAAGCCCACACTTTTTTTCGCTTCTATGGCGGCCAAGTTGCTCTTGTTGTCAAGCGCGAAGACGGCCGTATCGGCGGATACGAGTCTCATATCGGCCTTATCCGGGAGTTCGCCAAAGCCTCCATCCCAGTAGGCGAGTTCCTCGGTCCTGAGGATTTCGATAAGGAGAGATCTGACACGCCAGAAACAACATCCCAGTTTGATGAGCTCACTGCATGCGTCTCTCCTCCCTCACGGACGCCCAGTCTCCTCGGAACCTCTTCCACTGACCTGTCCGATACTCCGAGCAGCAACGCCACAGCCACTACTGCAAGTTCTATCTCAACCACACTGCCACAGCAGCCGTCATCAGATGCCGAGAGGCCAGTCAGGAGCTTCCCTCAGAAAACCTTCCGTTCTCGTCCGCCTTTGAAGTCAGCTAGGGCTCTTCAATCCAGGCCGATCTCCACGCGACTCAGGCTGGCCCTCATATCATTTCTGGACAATTGCCTGACTTGAAGGAGGGAAGATTGAGTTAAAGATAGATGTGAATGCATGGATCTATTCTCTCTATTAAATCATTGTTCGCAATAGTTCTAAGAGTTTGTGAGTCTCCATCTCTACTGAGGTAGCACCTTGAAACGGCAGATCCGCTTGCCCATCTCTTGTACGGAAGGGACTGTCGAGCCCTTGATCTTTGATCAAGTCTTTGATCTTGTAAGGACACCTGCTCACGTGATATCTCCCACTCCCAGACTGAAGCTGAATGGTGACGCTATCATCAGGAGATGACACCTCGACTAGCAGCTCCCTCAGAAATGGCCCCCCGTTCCGGCAGCGACGCACCACATCTTCTGTGCAGAGTTCAATTTCAGTCTGGTCTAACTCATTACCCCCATAGCACAAACGCGTTCTCCTCCTATACAGTCTGTAAACCAAGTCGAGGAGTGCAGGGCCGGGCGGTACACGGCATTGAAGCCTAATCACGCATGTCTCGGAACAGCGATAAAAGTTCGGCAGTGTATTAAGCTCGATGTAGAAGAGAGTCGCAATTAAGGAATTAGAGGTGAGCTCCAATAGTTCTCGGCTATATGGATCGCCGCCGTAGCGTACGTAAACCTCTGCTTCCTCACTTATCCTAGCATGTCAGTCTCCAGTCCAGAAACGGCTCGGAGCTAAGGTGGAACAGACTTGGTGCTTTGCCCCGGATGGCGCAAGATCTTTCTGCCAAAAGCCAGCGACACTTCCTTGTTATTATACAGCCGTGACTTGCCAAGATCCCACGTCAAATGTTTACCGAAGACCGCCGTGTTTTTACGCCGAAGTCGTGCGGCTTTGAGGTGGTCAAGGTGGTAAGCGCAATCGGCGAGGTCCCAGCCTTCCAAAAAGACAGTGACGATGAAAAATATGCCTACCGACGAATGGGTTAGTGGCCAAGGCTACGAGGACGGCTAACGCACCGGTATCAGATCCTACGACCTCGTCAAAATGTTCCTTGAAAGCCATCGAGCTGAGGCCTATTCCACAGCGCAGATCACGCAGAAAGTGCAGCACGTTCTCTCCATCGATGCCTCCGAGGTCGAGAGTTCTTTTACCCGCTGTAGGGGGCTTGACGACGAATGGTGACGAGTTTCGAGATTGACATACTGGACAGGAGAGGAGTTCGGGACGCCAGGGAACCTGAAGAGTGCTATGGCCAAGGATGCATTCCCTGCAGAAACGGTGCTCGCAGTCCAGAGTCCAATGCGGCGCTCGTAGGAGGCAGAACGAGCAGCTGGAAAGAGCCACGGTATTTTTAATTGCCCAGTCGCTCCGAACACGCATCAGGTGGCCGTGTGAAACGTCAGACTTTGCGGCACGATTGTCCATTGCAATGGTGCTGAATTCAACCTTGACGGCGTGAGAAAGCTCTGCACGCCTTAGCCGCCTTCCGCAATGTTCGGTGGCCTCACGGTAAAAGCATTCGAATACAAGCTCGGGCGGGAACCCTGTGCACAATCTAGTTATTATGTTTTCCTCCCCTTTCGCGATGCTCTCGACACTTACAATGCGCGCCTGCAGGGTAGGCATCTATGACGAGGGCCGAGGCCACAAGAGCGATGTCAGTTATGCCAATATTTGGCCGACCTCCTAGGAAGCCGCCGAGCGCGTCTCTCAGACCATCTAGTGAGAGATGCGGTGGAAGCCTTGAGGCTGAGATGACGTCAAATGCGCGAGATGGCCGTTCAGCATGATGGCGAATGGCTGCTTGGAGGAGGTACTTGAAATGCGGTGCCTTAAAGTCTAGGCAGTGATCGGCACGTTGAACAACGGAGTCTGCCAACGCCCTGCCAATTTCCGATCTAAGTGTCGAGCTCCCCAATGTAATATTCGTGATGTGGAAGGATTCGTTGGTTTTTTGCCGGATATCTGCATTGGTGTATGCTTTAAGAGTATTGGAACTGCGGAGCATAGATGCGAAGGCAGCCACGAGGTGGGAATGGATATGCCGAACTTGCGGCATCTCGTCATATAAGAGCAAAATCCGTTGGTTTCTTGGAAACTTCTTCTCTATTGCGCTCTTGAACCAGCGACAGAAGAGCTCAACAAGTTCCGTGAGCCCAAGATCAGGAACGAAGATAAGGATGACGTCGCTGAACGGCGCTAGCACCTCACCGTAGAGATTGTAGGCGATGTGCGCTGCGCTGCACTCAGCGTGCTCCAGCACATGGCCATTGAGACCTCCGCCCCACGGCCGTTTTTTCTGGAATCGGGGCATGCCTTGGCCGCTATTATGTTGAAGGTGAAGCTCGCAGTCAAAGAGGAGCGTCTCATGAGACAGGCAAGTTAGGCCCACTGACCGATCTCCATTGCCGTGGTCTATAAAGAAGCTCGACGTCAGAAACTGTCTCTTGCAGTTGCTGCCGATTGCAAGTATTGCCCTAGGCTTTGTCGAGCCTAATTTGTCGAGGATCTGGTATGGAGCCAGGTTCTCAACAAGGTATGGCCCTGGTAGGCCAGGGGCGTTCGACTGAAGCTCTAGGAATGTCTGTGATGATGGCATAGTGAGCTCTTCTGCCAGGACCAAAACTCTTCGCGCATACCGGTGCAGACGTTCTTTTATTACGCCACTTATACTTTCCTTACCCAACGTCAACTCAGGCGGGGAGGGGGATTAAAATAAAGCTGGTTAAAAGCCGTAGGGGTTTTTGTTTTATTTAAACACCGACGAAATTTAAGCGCCGATGACGCCTCTATAAAATCCTTCGCGTTTCGCCAGACAACCAAGCCGCGAAGGGGATCCAGCAAGAACGCAGACCATGGCTTCGTCTTCCCTTGGCGAATATCTTGAAGGGCGTATGCGTGTTCCCCTCTCGCTCCTGACTTCAGAAGGGTTTGCTGAGTGCCCCACAACCTTCTCGGATCGAGCGTCAGTCACCGAGTTTCAGCAGTTCCTCAACAACCATGACCAACCGATCACTGGCATTGTGGCTCCGAAAGAACTGGATTATATCTTGGAGGAGCTGGAGATCACCCGCCCACGATTCCGAAGAACGCTTTTCGGCCCACCTTGTGTGAACAGGAAGTACACAATTGATTGCCTGCTTGGGCAACACTGCCTTTGCCAGGCAAGGCGCTTACTCGGAGACTCTTACGAGTGCACGGTGCGAATTTATGCCATTCCGCCAGGTAAAAACCACCCCACTCCACTCTCACACAATTCCTACTGACTCAGCTGCCCAGAGCTTCCCAACAAGTACAGTCATGGGGAGATCTGCAGACAGGCGCTGCTACATGACGAGGAGCCAAGCTCGTGTCGGCAATGGCTCGAAAGGCTGCCTCCCGGCAAAGAAAAACACATGTCGATGATATTCCTGCGGTCCGATATCTGGAGTGCCATGAAGGACATGGCTTCACTACCGGGACTATGGGAGGACATGAAATTGGGGAACTGGGCTAAGCACCTGGCAGCTCATGTAGACGAGCTGATCGTCGCCTATTGGAAAGATCATATGCGCAAGGTCTGGGATGATATTTTTGAAGGCGTCAAAGACCTAGAGCGCTACCTGGATCCGTATACAGCCCGGTTTGTCCAGTTCAAGGTTCCCGGGCGGAGTCAAACGGATCGACAAGCTATCCGTACTGAGATGGAGAAGGGCGCCTTATTCCCAAACATCTCTAACCAGGCACTGAGGGATAAGCTCCTTGATAACATCGTCAAAATTAAGGTCGTCATCCCAAGCATCCTTACCTTCCATGAGAACATGCGGTACCTGACTATGGGCGCCAAGATATTGACGAACCATATCGAGGTCAAGAGGAGGAAAAGGCGCCGAGGGAAGCCCCCAAAGATCTCCAGGTCGGCAGAGAGCCTGGTCGAGAATCTAGGCAAAGACTGGAGCTGGGTTGGGAACCATGCGGAAGTCACAGAGGGGCATTATCATATACTCCATGAGCCTCTCGATGCAAAGGGCGCTTTTTTGCAGTTGATCCTCATGGCTCTTCGGCTGTTTCCTTTCCTTGGTTCTGTCTCTCCGCTCCAAGATGTGAAAGGCCGCGGAATGGACGCGTTTATCGACGACAGCTACAAGCGCCGTCTCTGCATAGGTGCGTTCTGCTTGGGCTATTGCAACTGGAAAATCCGAGAAGGGATGCAGCTTTCTTCTGAAGAGGTTCCGCGAACTATTCCAAAGCACCATTCGCTCTTAGACACGATGTCGAGCTGGCGTGGCGGGATGCCCACGATCATTGTGTTTCAGACACTGAGGGAAGGTTCCTTCCTCCCGAGCCTTGAGAGAGCTGCGCAAGAACATGCAGAGTCCGAACCGAGTCCATTACTTATCAAACTCGATTTTATAAATGCCTTCTTTGGAAATCCTCGTCTTATTATTGATCAGAACGGGCCGGTTGTCGACTCCGCCACGCTATTGCAACGGATAGTGGCGCCTAACTCCTGCAATAACGAAATGGATGGAGTGGCGGCTGACTCCTGCAACGATGAAATGGATGGAGTGGCGGCTAACTCCTGCAATAACGAAATGGATGGAGTGGAGTCCCATCAGGGACAAGAAAGGCAGAAGGATCCCCCATCAGGGCGGGCTCCGAAGGATCAGGGGCATAAACGCCTTAAACAAGCCACCATGAAGCATGCTGCTGCTTCCCTTGCAGGCCCACGTAGGAAAGACCCGGCCGAAATAAAACGATTGGCACCGAGCTCAAAGACGACGCAACACAATAAGAATGCAAAGCAAAGGGCACGGCCCCAAACCCGGACTCAATTACCTCCAGATCGCGTCGAAGCCGAGCTAGAAATCCATCGAGCTGAAGATCATGAAATGCTTTCACTTGAAGTGCCTTACGCGCAACAACCAATGCCATCAACTGCGGCCCCAGATGATCTATGCCTGGACGTGTCAGCTGCACAGGACCCTGCTCTGGCGTCGTATCATGGAGCCTTCGAAGAGGAGCAAAGGGCCCGAGGCGTACTTTTGCACCAGCAAACTGAGGGCATAGTGCAACGGGCCTCGCCGTTGGACGGCGCTACCTTGGCGCCTACAGCGCCTAGCATACAAGATCTAAGGCCGCCAGTACGACCCCAAATTACAGACTACGAGGGAATGGAAGGACATGCACAGACTAGGTTAGAGTCCAATGAATTCTTTATCGACGAAGATGAAGATCTCGACCCATCAGTCCCAAACAGAAAGAATCCTCCGGCAGCAGCTCCAGATCCAGAGACTGGTTACGAATCCGAGCTATGATAAATACCATTGGTTTAGTTTTAGGTATTAGATTTATCTTAATAGTATTATTCTTTTATCTAGAATTCAAATATTAGTGATTTATCTACGTATTCGCATTAATGCCAACATAAACTAGTGAACCCAACGATACAGCTTGGTCGGAAGGACTGATCCTTTATCACTTGCAAGGAGATATCTTTTAACATTCTGCCGATAAGACGGTTTTAATATCCATCACGTGTTTCCGTGTCTCATGCTCCTGTGACGCGCCATGTTGCGCAGCAGCTTCGGCGACCAGCTTCAGCCTGCTTGAAGCCTCAACTAAAACCAAGCTGGTAGATTCGAGAACATGCCTACTGACTGCCCTCAGCAACATTATGGGGACGGATTGATCCCCATTAGAAGACGTTAGACAGAAGCAGCGCAACATTGCTTAAAGAACGGAGGGTTTGGACGAACATCAGCTTCTCAGCGGCGTCGGAGTAAATCACCATGAGTAGCGGGCAGCAGCCCGCAAGTTCGGTCCAGCGTCGGCTAGTCTGCATTCGCCGATTCAATTGTTTCTTCGCCTGTGCTCAATTCGAAATAGCTCCTTGAGCATCGAGGTAGAGATCCATAGCTATTGAGGCATTCCTACGACCCGAGCCTGATCTGAGCTTTCCTTGCCGTCTGCTGACACCTATGGCACCTTTCAGCCTATCTAGCATGCTCGTCAAGGCTACATGGCCCAGGCGGATCAACTGCTGTGGATGACTCTTGTTTTTGATGATGCGGTCCAGAAAACAAAACACCGGCACAGCGCTTGGTCTGGCCTCCGTGATGTCCTCAGGCAGAGCAGTCTCCAGCATCACTTCAACCCAGAATCTGTATACCTACTCTATGTTATTCACAAACACAAGCGTCGCATCTGTGCGAACAAGAGCTCGGCTAAGCTGCTCCACTCTGGACTCTGTGAGTGTGGGAGACGGGCGGGGGGGAGGTTCATCATCGATTACCATTCGGTCATCCATTTTTGGTGAGACCCTTCATTGGCGATGTAGATCCCTAGCTCATCGGGCCCAAGTATATACCCAGGGGGTGTTTATTTGCGAGCGCGCCCGATCTTTAGCTGTTTAGGTGCTCGGCGCTGCTAAATATAGCGCACAGGCTCTGGTGTGTAAACTTGGTCGACTTGGTTTCACACTTCAGCTTTAACCCCTTAAAACCCCTCGTTGACAGGTCAGTAGATCATGGCACGCCCGCGGAGGTCATCGCACAGCGTTTTATTAAAGTCTCAAAATTAATCAATATATAAAACAAGCGTAAGAAAGCATACTAAGAAAGTGTACGAGCTTCAGGAAGATACTAATGACAGACATTCCACCCCACTCACTCGTGCAGCTGCATCTCACTCACACCTAGGCTTTCTACCTACCCATTCCCCATCCCAAGCACAGAAATGTATCCAAGTAGGACCAGGTGACGTAAAAGATCACAGCTGTCCTGATTGAGGTGGTGCGTTATGAGCCGTCAAGAAAACCCAATCCATTGCTTGTGGGGTGATGGGGCTCGAGGGATATGGACTTGGTATGGAGCGAGGTCCATAGAGACGGGAGTCATAGCTCATTACCTTGTAACATCAGAATAACCGTTCGTGTACGTTGGGGTCGGGGGAGCCACACCATTAGGTTCGTCGAAGCGTTGATCACCTGCTTCAACTCTCGGATTTCGCGAAGAACACCTTGAGTCTGGAGCGTCAGGTCCCTGACCTCGCGCCGCAGATCCTCCTGCTCGCGGCGGGACTGGCGCTTCAGATCCTCAATAGAGTCCTGAAACTGATGAAGCTCGTTGTAGAGAAATGCATAGGCTGCGCGAACAGTGGGATGCGTGTCCGCCGTGGACTCCAGTCGCAGACTGACAGAGGGCCCTCCTCTCCGACGAGAGTCATCCGTGCTAGGTCTCGCACCCCGGGCCGGATCTTGGGGCCGAAGAGAAGGCAGTGTCTCATGTGTCATTGTAAAAGATAGGTTTACGATGCCGGAGGATGAGAACTTTCAGCCAGCCAGAACAACAACATTTATATTAAAACTACTAAGGAGACAGCGTGACAGAACTGATTGTAATTGAGCAACCCAATGTGACATTACCACCCAACCTGCAGGTGATACAACCCAAAGGCCCACACCACCTAGGAGTACAGGCCAGAGACGGTTGGCTGAGAATCGGCAGCTCCGGAGTGCGGAACTCTCCCGGGGCTGCACACCTCGGGGACCGGAGGCGGCCAACCCGGCGCGGCTGTGGGGCTTACGACGCCGTACACTTGGCCGTTATGGTATGATAGACTGTGAGAGTGGAGATGACCGAGGCCGTGAGAGCAGGTACCAGAGTAGTAGACGTCTTTGAAGCAGTACTCTCAAAGACACCATCTCCAGTGGTTTGCGGTTCCGTAGATGTAACCTTGGCTTCTTCCCTGGGCACCTCAAGGGTCTCTACAGCCAATGAGGCCGTGGAGGACCCATCAGAGGTATCCGAGTTGGTACCTTTCGCTGACTCGGTGCTTGTTGTACCTGCAGGCCCTGAGTTCTGAGTCTTGGTCTCGATCGGTGCGGATAGGAAGCTCGTGCTCGAGGCAACGAGGACGGTGGGTGCCGTTTCAACAAAAGTCCTCGACGATCTGGTTACAGTGACCAAAGTGGTCTTCGTCTCAAAGGTCTCCACCAGGCAGCCAACCTGGCCAACTGCTTCTGAAGAGATGGAAGAGTCGGCACGCCCCCCAGAGATTACGCCGTGGTTGCAGCTTGGGGTCAAACCAGCGCATTGCCTATGGCGAGTTAGCCGCTGACCCTGCCTTGCCTCTGGGTGCAGGGGTCAATACCAAATCACGTCAACGTCCCCATTTGGGCTTCCCTCCGGTACTTTGAACTTGAGAACTTGCCCTCCATCACAGGGCAGTGGCTTGAAGGTATACCGGATCGGGAGAAATGAGGGGTCTGAAAAGTATAGGGTGGCCTCACAGCGTGTCTCCATTGGGGAATGAACGCTGACTGGCGTTAATTTTGGAACAAGGCCTCGCATGACAGGAGCTTACATGGCAGAGAGGGTGGATCTTCCAGCGTCAAGCGCCAGGACGGGCTCCGCCAGGCACAAGGGGTACCGCAGCGAGAACGCCCATGCTCTGTGTAGGAAGAGGGCCGTGAGCGCGAGTGACAGCTTGGGGTGCATCATGATGGATAGATGATGGGTTGCTTAATTGGAAGACAGCAAGATGGAGGAAGGCGTTTAAGTATGCGCGCGCGTTTATTAGCTGCAATCGTGACCGAACTTCAAGTCTAAAATTAATCGACCGGTGTTGTTTTTCGCGCTCGATAAGCGCCCTGACCCATATAATTATTATTCGCATGCCTGTTGAGACTCCTTTAAGACTGAGCTTGTCCTGTCCGTTTGGAAACGACATAGCATCATTGTTTTCTTCCCTCTTTCCAACGCCCATCATGGACGCCAGCAACATCGACGCTCTTTTTGACTTTTCTCAAGTTCTAGAGCCGGCAGATTACGCCAGCCTGCCTTCACTAGATTTTGATCCATCCACTCTCCAATCCCTTGCCGACGCTACCAATGGCTCGTCCTTATCCGTCCCCCAGGCTAACATGCAAGCCTCGGGATATCAAGAGATGACGGGCAACAGCTACCAAGCGTCCACATCTGACTCCTCCACTGAAGACATCAAACGGTGGGTTACATGGCGTGCATCTCGAAGAGCTGTGCTGATGTTGACAGTGTCTTGCAAACCATTTCAGTGCGGCTGGAAGACCTGGAGAGGACCGTCTCAGCCGGTAACTGCCAACTGAACCAGATGGGGTTCAATATAGATAGAGCATTGCCAAAATTGCTTAGTGCTACGGAGGATTTTCAGAAGAGTATTGAAAGCCTCCGGAAGAGCTTGAGGGTGTTCACTCGCGAGTTGGTGAACCATTTACTTGGATGGAGCGTTGAGGACGACGTTGAAACAGGGCTAGTCACTTGACGTGGAACTGATGTGGGGTCATTAAACGCTTGCATAGAATGTACATATGCAGCTGCATGGGTAGTGGGTGGCTGCGCTAGATAAGGCCTGAGCGGCGGGAGGTACTGTACTCCGTACCTCTGCCTCATGCAACCAATTTAAGTCCCCTTGTCCGCGCCTGCGGAGCACGCGCACTTTCCAACATCCATCCCCATCCCCATCAACATGCCCGCAACCGAGAAACACCTGCCGCCGCTCCCGCAAGAGGGAGAGTCGGCCAGAAAGACTAAACCAGGAACGGTTATACGCTCCGACCAAAGAATGGATCCTGGCAATACTCGGATTACACCTTTGGAGGGCCAGATCAAGACCCTGCAAAAAAGAATTGCGGTGCTTGAGGCGCTCAACTCGAAATACCGACAAAGGCTGGAGGGACAGGAACGGCACACTGCCAAGGTTTTCGGTGCCATTCGCTCGGCCATTGAAGCCTATCAAGAAGAGGAATTCGGGGGGCTCCCAAGCGAGCTCCATGGCGACATCGCGCCAGGGTCATTCGATGATGATGATTGGGTTTGAATGTTCTTCGCATGTATACTTCTCGGCGGCTAAGTTCTGGTCTCGGGCCAGTTATGAATTCTTCATGCACCTCATCGGCGATTGCGCCACTTGGCGCTTCAGCAACCTCCTGGACACCGACGGTCAAGGACCCTGGAGTTGTGAGTTGTGAGAGGGAGGTGGGCGAGATGTTAGCATTAGCAGTCCTTGATTAAGAGCTATCAAGTTAAGCCAAGGCTCTATATAATTGTGTGCTTATGCATAGAGAGTAGAGTCTTCAGCAGGCACAGTTCGAGTTCTTCAAGTCCTTCCTCCACCATGGCACCCATCACCTGCAAGGTCATTGACTTCAGCATGACCCCAATCCAGGGCATATATGCCATACTCGAATGCAAAGATCACGATGGCAATGTCTTCGCCAAGTATGAGTCATTTTCAGACGACGGGGGCAACATCCACTATTGGTTTGATTGCATTCTGGCGGATAAACCCCAGGAACTCATTCCTAAAATCGTTGATGTGCTCCATTGTCCTCGAGTCACTTTGACTTTCTACCCCGGACTCAAGGCTGCGTACTTTCCATGGATCAACATTCAGACGGACGTTCAGCTACTGGATAAAGGCGGACACGAGTTCATTCTCTCCATTCGCGCGAATGCCGCCGGCTATCAACTAGAGCACGCCGTCATCCCCGCTTTGCTGCCGGGAAACACCGAAATGGATTGGGAAGGGACCCCGAAGGAACACGAGATGATCGACTTCGACATGGGTATGGGGCCACCTCGATCGCCTTCCCCTCTCCAGCTGCCTTCCCCGGTCATCAAACCCCGCCGAAGGGCTGCTGCACGAAAGAACAAGGGTGGAACGCAAAACACCAATGCTGACGACTAGACTGGTTTAAATCGGCCGTTCGCATGGATTGGCGAAAGGGGGGGGGCCGACGCTTGATCAGCTCATTTCTAAGATGGATCTAAATTGATACTCCTATTTCCCTGTTTCTTCGTGATAAGACTGTGCGAGGTTGCATGAGCCCCCCAGCTGACGCCGTAGTGGTGTAGTGAATCTCAATCTCACTTGTTGACAGTTGATGGCTGGCACAGGGGTTACCGCTCTGCCGGTACCCTAAGCCGAAAATTGCAGTCGCCGAGCGTCAGCTGTAGGCGAGCTTGTTTCCCCTTCCCTCACATGTTGGCTTCCGACACTCTCAGTTCCTGGTGTTTCGATACATGTCCGGGGCGCCCTTCCAAGTGTCAACGGAGAACGGGGAGATTCCGGATACGAACTTCTCACCAAGTGACACACGGTAAGAGCAAGATGTTGGTTCTCCCGACGTAGCTGCCTCAGCTGATGCTCTTTCTCTTCGAGTAAGGCTTCGAGAAGCGCTAGACGGTTTTGGCATCCCATGAGCGCGAGATTAGTACGGCCACTGCGACGCCGTTCTTCGGCCAATAGCGAGGATGCTGCGCAACATGAGGTTTCTGGGTTCGCGTAAAACGGGTTCGAAGAGCTCATGGTGGGAAAGGATACGCAGTCTGAGAAAAGGAGTGAAGCTTTTGGTGCTTCAAATACCCGCTGGACTTAGCTCCTCCAATAAAGACTGCCGGGGGTGGAACCATACTGCCACCGGCTTGAGAAGCTCGCTTGACAGCTGCCGTCATGGCCTGCAGATGCAAAGTCTGGCCTGGCTCAGTCAGGCTGGTGTGGCATCCTCAACCGTTCTGTCGGGTCGGTGCTAAACTTGATATGGCAGCGAATGCGATAGTGAGGGTGTGATCAGTATACCCCGCCCTATCGGGGGCCTTTCCGTGTCAATCTAAGGTCTCATTGACCCTCCTTTGCCCCTGTCATGTTCTCAAGGGTGAAAGTCAACCTCCTTGACGGCGTGTCTGATTGCATTGCCTCGGGAGTTCATCTCGGGTTCTATGACCCTCATGTCAGCCACCTGGCGAACAGCCCCCGAAGTCGCCTACTTCGCCAGACCGGTGGTTTGCCTAGCCCAAGGTGAGGCATGGGTACATGGGAAACTTGTTTTTAAATCGCGTCCTCTGTAAACTATTTTCACAACAGCTACTAAATTACATTGTCCAGGACCAAGGGCTCGCGTCATGCAGAGCGCAGTAAACCCCACCCGACCTTGCCGCTTCCCTGACGGTCCACTCCGTGCCCGCTATTGTTTTTCTCACGCTACTGTAGAACGACTTTGATCTCATGCAATCTGGTTCCCAAGTATTCAGAGTTATAATGTCAGCCAAGCGTCGAAGTCGGCATAGGGGAAGCCCAAACTTCGCGGACGCGAATGAAGCTCGACCTCTTGCGCAAGCCTCCAAAGGGCTATACATGGCTGAGAGCTTTCTCTCGAACTCCACCCAATGAATGGTCTCAATGTTGCGTCTTCGTTCAGCAAGCCAGTTGTCGAACATATCGAAACTAGGCTTGCGGATGAAGGCCCGGTAAATGTCGCCGTAGTCTAGAAACATTGTTTGGTCGTCATGGAAGCGGCGGATAGTGGGTTCTGTACACTCAGAAGGTCGGAACGAGTAGCCCCGATCTTGGTACTTTGCTATCGCCTTCCTGACAGCTCTTGAGTCGTGACTCCGTTCCCAGAGCGTTGGCTGCTTTCTGCTAGCATGATAGTAATACAGGTGAGCCGCACACCATCCGCCGATGAAGCACTGGACGTGAGTGGCGTAGAAGTCTTTGATGAAGCTCAAACAGCTTCTGATGCCTTGGTAATAGCATCCAATGATCAACTGAACAGACTGAATGCCTTGGGAAGTCTCAACGGAGCCATGCATGATGTTGAAAGACTGACCAGCAGAGCTCTCGTAGGTGTCTTCATAAGAGGAGATTTGGGGGTTATCGGGTGGCTCGATGCAGGTCTTGCCGTCTGCGCCCCGGGAAATCATATAGCTCCCCGCTGAGGGGAGGGTGCACCTAAGTGATTTGAAAGACAGCATGATCTCGTAAACCACGTCGCCCAACAGCTCCGTTGCTACGCCTGGATCAGAGCCTGCGACCCATGACATGAGAGCCTCCAACACATTGGTGCTCACTTCCACTCGTCCGTCTCGCAGAAGAGCAGCCGTGATGGCATCCACTTCAGACTTCCAGGTTACTCCGCAGACCGACAAGGCGCTGATCATGTCGGCAACCGATTCTTTGTACCCAGGAACATAAAAATCCCAGTCAGAATCGATTCTCGCTGAGCCAGGAATGAAGAAGTCCAGCGCTCGAGAGCCGCTGATCACACAGCCAGTATCGAACATAGCTGATAAGAGGGTGATCGGATACTTGAAAGCCTTGGACAAGTAGGCAGAAGGATTGATACGTGTGTTGTGGCAGCGCTCCAGGAGGGCATCGCAAGCAAACGCCTCCTTCAGTGCCAAGGAGTCATCGATATTGAGCTTGCTGATAGCCTTTTGGAGTTTGGCCTGATGAGACATGGTCGATTGTGTGAATGTTTGGCGAAAGAATAGGAAAAGTTGAAAAGTCAAAGTCATTGAGGATGATTATAATCAGCGACAAAAACCGCAACGGCGTCGAGGTTGAAGTTATACGCCGCTGTTAGAAGTAACATCCTACCCATCGGTCTGGTCTGGTCTGCCTCGCTAGAATTGACACTTCAGAGGTGGGTGTCTATTTTTGGAGGGTGTCAAATTTAGCCTCCTAACAGCCATATATAATGAAGCCCAGCAGCCATGAGAGTCGTTTCGCTTCGATAAACCACAGGCTTAACGATGGATCTTTCAACTTTTCATAACCAAGGTGTCTCTGGTCAGTACATGTATGACCTGCTGACATACTGGCGCAGCCTGGGCTATAGTCAGGAGGAGGGTGAGATTGTTAATCGATGCTTAAGCGGCCCGTCGACCTCTGAGTTGTTCCACAAAGTCTTAAGTATACCAGTGCCAACTTTCAGGGACGTCAGTCACCTGCTAGTCGATAACTTTGAGCATTACGAAGAGGTGCCTGCATGGCAGGAGGTATGTCTTCTGAGGGGGCGAATTGAGGCCGGGAAATCCTCCGCCGCGAGTATCCCGGAAGACATCAAGACGCTTTTCACATGCGTTGCCCATGTTCTTCCAATGCGACTAGCACAACGCTGCGTGCGTGAAAATCCTCCTCCCCGGGGCCATCGAGCTGACAGAGGCAATAGCTGAAGCGTGACCCCGTTACGGGATCGTGTCGCTTTAACGAAACGCCATCGTGGTACAGGGAGGCCTTTGACGAGTACCGGGAAAGGCAACTGCCTAGGATGTATGGGCGCATGGCGGTGCGTGAGAAATCACTACGTAGCGATCTTGTGCATGCCCCTGAGCGGCAAACACCCCTAAGCGAAAGTGTTGCTGTGGCGGAGTTCGCACAACTATGCCAATCGGGGAAACGCGAGCGTTAGTAGAAGCAGACGGTTCAGCTAAAGATAACTCCGGATCAATTGATGGTTTGGTAGCCACTCGCGACCCCGGGGCCGAAGCATCCGGTTCCCCAAACCTGTGAATCTGTCTGTTGATAAGCGCGTAAACTGTTCCGGGGATTTAAGTGTTACGGGGACTTGAAGTAGCTACCCCTCCAGTAAATGAGGTCGTTCAACCCCAGACTTGTCCGGTGCTGAGGCTCAAGCGCCCGTTCGTGGCCCCGGCAAGCTAAGCGCCGTAGCCAAATCTTGTCATGCCCAGGCCCGGATGGGGGTGCTGCTCGTCTATTCGGGGAAATGACTGAAGCGGGGACGCCGCCAGTCGATCTATTTTTCGACTGCCGCGATCTCACTCCCATGCGCCTTGCTTTTTTACGCGCCTCATGAACGATTTATCATACACGCTATTTCTAGCCCATCGTCTATTTAACTACTCCTCTACCTCCTCCAACATCGACAGCTCAGCCATACAATCATTCATCCCTTTCCTCCTCTTCCAAGATGTCCAGAGTGCGAATCCCTCTCGATCTCATCGACAGCTCTGTCACGGGCATCTATATGGAGAACCTCATCTCATGCTGGTGTGATCGGGGTTTGACGCTTAAACATGCTGAGGTCCTCGCCAGTGTTTTGAATACCTGGACCAAGCGTGACGACTTATTCATCAGATGTCTCGAAAAACACAAGAGTGTTTTCGAAACAACCCGAGGCCAAATAATGCGGTCCCTCGATATTTGGGAGGAGGTTCCGGCCTGGGATGAAGTCTGTCGTCTTAAGCTGGCTTTTGATCGAGATCGCAAGATTGACTGGCACCCTAATGTCAAGCTCTACGCAGTCATCGTGTGCAAACTCTTGCCAGAGATGATCATGGAGGTTAGTGATTGTCAGGTGGAATACCCCGCGCTGCTGACGGACTTATTGTAGCGTGATGAAAATGAACATGCTTGGAGGATTGAGGCAAAAGACTTGACCGATTTTTCTAAAGCTCCATCTTCCTACCGAGAAAAAGTCGAACAGTATCGGACGAGACAGGCTGAGAGAGAAAGATCTCGCCAGCGGGACCAGGAAGCCATGCTCAGATATAGGGCTCTAACTCGTGGTGCCTTCATCAATCAAAAGGCCAGTTTCTTCGACCAACACGTCCGGGTCCCTCTTTTCGATTACGAGCTGGAAAGGCTACTAGAGGAGCCTCGGCTCTACCCCTTAAATTGGTGGACGGGCTTGGAGAAGGCTGGGGTCGAGAGTTGTTCCGACAAGCCGTCTAACTCTTCCCTTTGGCAGCTGCCCGACTTTTCTTCTAGACAGCAGAAGGTATCGTCGTCTTCCTCGTCCACAAAGGAGTTTGTAAGTCCCCTATCCTAAGCGTCAGCGACTCCTGGACATACCCTTGGTATGAGCTGGAAGCTAACTGGTTTCTCCTCGCCATTTGCAAAGGCGTCACCATTCCCACCTGATTTCA